>VRLP01000300.1:0-260115 GCA_009660295.1 Lophius piscatorius
ACCAAAAAGCAGCAATGTTAATTAAGGTTATAGGTTCTGCTAAAAAGGAAAGTTTTAAGTCCTTTTTTAAATGTGTCAGTCGTCTGTGGAGCCCTCAGATGGTCAGGGAGGGGCAGCAGAACAGAAGGCCCAATCACCCATGGTGCTGAGCTTAGTCCGGGGAAGGATCCCTCGAACAGGTTGTAAACGTAAACATTTTCTCCTTATCTGGAAGCTTCTGCTCGACTGAGACATTCAAACAAAGGACATTTCTGTCTTTTCTGCAATCAACAGTGTGTTCGTATAGATTTTTTGTCCTGTTCTAAATTGTCCCGATGGGAAAAAAAAAGAAAGAGAATCCGTCCGTACCAAATGAGGATTGCAGCCGTAAACACTTGGTTACAATGACATGTAGAAAAACAAACATATCTGAGATAATCTAAGATCAGTTTATCAATGCAAGAAAGATGCAGGACCCAAGGTTTCCCAGCAAAGCATCACACTGCCTCTCCTGGCTCCTGTCCTTCCCATAATGCATCCTGGTTCCATTTCCTCCCCAGCTAAGCGACAAAAAAACCCCCCCAAAAAAACATGATTCATCAGAGCAGGAGATCTTCTTCTTCTGGTCCAAAGTTTTCAGCTGTCTGTCTGTCCATAATCAAATAATCAACAAAAATGGAAAAGGTACCATTCAGGAATTTCTTGGTATTAAAAAAGCCAAAAGTATAAAATTGCAAATTCTCATTCTCATTTCTTCATTTTAAATGGAAACAGGTTTTATATCTCACTTTGTAATTCCTTTAAAGCATTTTAAATACTTCATGCGATTCCATAAACGTTCATGTTTTCCATGAACATGTGATTGTTGCGCAGGAGATGCGGGTTTATGGCAAAGTATCCTGGAGGTGATTCCTTCGGGGAAAACTTCTTCTACAATAAAACAAACAGCGGCACAATTACAGCCCGGATGAGTCGGAACCACCTCGAAGTTCAACATCACAACATTCTGCTGCACAGCCCGACATAAACGAAGCCTGACGGCAACATTCTTTGGCAGAACTGGAGGCAAAAGGGCCTCAGGGGATGTCGGAGCCTCCGGGCGCCATGAGCATTACAGCCGTCTGGGTCCGGGGCAGGATGTTCGGAGGAGAAAAGGTGGAAAGAGCCGAGGAGTGTCGGAGTAAATACTGACAGCAGTGCGATTGAATCTGATCTGGTGTTTGGAGTAATTGTGCTCCGTTGGAAAAACAACAGAACGCATCCCCACCGTATCATCATCATCATCTGAAACGATGTAGATCGGGTCATGCGCTGGATCATCAATCAAATTCACGATGATGCAAACATGACATAGAAGATCATTAGTGACAGACATCAGTATCTTCCTGGAATCTGATCCTCTCTCTGGTCAACGGCGCGAGAGAGAGAGAGAGAGAGAGAGAGAGAGAGAGAGAGAGAGAGAGAGACAAAGGCAGAGACAAAGAGAGAGAGCAGGCGGAGACGAAGAGGGAGAGAGGGAGACAAAGTCAGAGACAAAGAGAGCGAGAGAGAGAGGGAGAGAGAGAGAGAGAGAGAGAGGGAGAGGGAGATGGAGAGGAAGAGGGAGATGGAGACAAAGACAGAGACAAAGAGAGAGCGAGAGAGAGAGAGCGAGAGCGAGAGCGGGAGAGGGAGAGAGCTGTAGAGGGACAGAGAGAGAGAGCTGTAGAGAGAGGGAGAGAGAGGAGACAAAGGCTGAGACAAAATGAGCGAGAGAGAGAGAGACAAAGGCGGAGAGAGACAAAGAGAGAGAGAGTAAGAGAGAGAGGGATACTGCTGGACTGCAGGTCACACAGAGGTTCTATCACCATAAAAGACTGTATTTTTCAATCATCATCAGGTTGTCACTTGTCATTCTTTAAAAGACTTAGTGATTTAAACTTTACTGGGGGCAGTGATGCCAAACGTACGATTTATACGTGAATTATACATGATCAATAATCGGCCAAAACCCCATAATGTATTATATTTGGACCGTTTTATGACACTCCTTTGGGAAACTTCACTCAATTAAATTGATTTGGATATTGATTGGATATATTCAGGATATTCAGAATATTATGGCCAGGGTGTCGATAAACTGAAAACTTCCGATTTTTGCGAATAAAGTCGAATTTTTCCCAAAAATGTTTTTAATTTTATGGGAATAAAGTTTTCGTCTTCTTTTTCTGTAAAATCACAACTTTTGTCTCGTAAAATTAGGAGTTTTGTCGTCATGACACGACCTTGTAAAATTGTCCGGCGACACACTGAAGTTTGATGGAATGTGCCGTAGAGACAGGAAATAGACCCTAAACCCTGACAGGGTCTTCCTGTGCAGCTTACCCACCACAGCCCCCCGACGAACAGAACCATTAAGCCAGTTAAGAACTACTGATCCAACATGATGACAGCCGTTCATTCTGCAGAGATAAGTGCTTTTTGACAGCTGGTCATATAAATCATCCACTCATCAGGACAAGACGAGTCCCAGTAGAGCAGAGGAACGTTTCATCAATTAGACCCAAAACAGTAAAACCGAGCTAAACAACTTCATCGATTCAGCATAAAATACATCTAATCAAATAGAATCTTTCTTACTGCAGCGGATCCACATGTGGACGTCTGAACCGGCCACACAAGAAGGAAGTGATATAAGCGTTAAGGAAGCAGCAGATTGACATGAAACCCATGTTCTGGTTTTATTGGTCTCATATAGAGTTTGGCAGCTGACACCAGGTTCTTCTCAGCAGCTTCAGCTCATCACCTCGGCTCTGAGCCAGATCAGTGTGGGGGGCGCCTCAATGAACATGGACCTTCAGAGACACTGGAGGCTCAGCTCCTGCAGGGAGGCACTGGTTCTGGTGCCAAACCTTCACCAATGCATGAAGAGGTTTACCTGAACTAAACCTGACTTCAGGCCCAGCTCAACCTAAACAGCCCATGATGATATTAACCTGAACTGAACCTGAACCAGACCCAGCTCTGACAAGGAGGAACTGTTTCACTCATAGCAAGAAGATGTTGGGTTGAAACTCAACTAGGAAATAAGTCTGTTTTCGGCATTTGAGTGTATTATATAAAGCGATATCCAGTATATCTGCCGTTGTTTGTAAAAGTAGCTTTTTGACACATTTAGCTCCAAAACAGAAAAATGTTGCCCCATTAGCACAAAATCTAGTAACTCTCTCGTCCGACTGGCTATGAAGGGTACATTTGAACATCTGATACCGTTGGGCTTTTTCTACAAACACACGTTACGTATCTACGTTTGATGTTGTGGTTGTTTGTTTTGCTCACGTCCTCAAGTCATGAGTTTCATGAATAAATCAAACCCAAACCACATTTTTGTAAATTCTCCCAGAGGAAATGTCTAATTAATTAGGCTTAAAAGCTTTGAGCCAAAGCTTCATAAGCCACCAGTGAGCGACTCCCCACTTCCCGCCGGTGCAACGCTCGTATAAAACAGATGTCATCATTGGAAATGACCACAACCACAAAGTCCATCAGGAGCCCAGAACTGAACCCACAGCCTGCATCTACAGATGAGAGTTTTTACATTTCTTTAGTGGAGTGCTTGAATCAAAATGAAACACTGATCCGAAATAATCACTCATGAGTAAACAAAACTCTGTAGTTGTAGTTGAATCCTTCCTGCGACAAACGCAAACACACTAACTGACTTTTACTTTAGGCACTCTAACGTCAGGAATCACCAAAAACACTCTAGAAAAGAATACATTATCACTGTTCAAAACACCGTAGGTTCTGTCCCCCGGCACTGACGAAAAAACATCAGACCTACGCCAGCAAGGGTATATCCTAGAAAAGCCCCCAGTCCGCTGCGTTGTACAAGCAATCCCCCCTGATTGAACCCCTCAAATGAAACGGAACTCATTGATAATCTCAAACGGTCCTTATTGACTCAACCTAACTATTTCTATGACGTCATCAGTCTGTTCTAGGATCAGATCCCATAGTGACTCAATAATGAAGATGAATACAGTTAACTAGTTGTTCTGAGCTCAGGAATAAATCAAGGACCGATGGTTGGGAAGTTACGGACCAGAATCTGTAAATCCACAGAAAGCTTCAACCAGTGAGTAAAAGATTTTAGCAAACATTAACTATTATAGGGAAATAATATAAATACAAGATAAATCTCCTTGTGTAGATTCATATGAGCCAATTTTGACATAATCTGACATATCGTTGCAAAAAAAGAGCATTTTTTTGCAGAAAAGCCCCCTGATGAGGGAAATCTGAACAATTACGGTAAAACATGACAAATATACGGTAGAGGAAATTGGACTAAATTGGACGAACAGTAAACTAGTTATGTCTGCAAATCGGTGTTCTTCTAAAAAAAACTCCACCTAGTGACTTAAATATGAACTATTAGAGTAAAATATGAAACATATAAGATAGATAGATCTCCTTGACAAATTATAGCCAAAAAACCTTTGGAGGCAAAAATTCCCCCCCTAGTGGCGGAAATATGCAACTGACCGCTCCCATAATCAATCCATACCCACCATGTGGCTATAAAATTTGACAATGATCCATGAAATAGTCTTCGAGTTACGACGTTAACGCTTAAACGCCAAAGACATTACTTGTTCTGTAAAGAAATGGACTTTAAACCCGTTAACGTCTGGAACCGCAGCAAACAAATACACTGAAAAAACAGCAGCAATTAATATAACGAGGTAAAAATAGTTTCCATGTTTGTTTAGAGATGTTAAAAAAGAAAAATACTATATCTTTCAAAGGCTGTAATTCCACACAAGGAATAACTGCTGAGACCTCCATACATGAGAAGCAGCAGAGATTTGGACCGGACCCCGAGTCCCGCTGATTGAATCCTCTTGATTTAATCGAGCAGAATCTGCTGCATGTAGTCTGCTTGGAGCTAAAATATTAATGAGAACTCTGCTTTATTGATTCATGTCATCGCACTGCAGGCTTTTCAGGACGGGGTCATCAGTGTTTGCGTTAGAAATCAATCCGCTACCTGTGAGGAGTCATGGTCAGATACGTTTACGCCGAAGCACTGCGGCTGTGACTCACTGGATGTAGGAAAACCAGGTTACGCCAGTTCAAACGGACCGCACTTAAATTACAGAGTGGAAACCACAGCTGACAAGGTCTGACCGGCAATAAGCTCATTCTATCTTGCCTGAAATACAACATATGCACCGATCAGCCATTACATTACAACCACTGACCAGTGAAGTCAGAACAATTTTTTTTTTTTATCTTATTATGATGGCACCTGTCAGTCACTGGGACGTATGAGGCACTAAGTGAACATTGTGTTCCCAAAGTTCATAGTTTTGAAGCACGAAAAACTGACGAGCTTAAGGATCTGAGTGAAGCTGACAACGGCCAATTTGTGATGGCTTGACAACTGAGTCTCAAACCTGCAGGTGGTGTTGGGCGTTTCCAGTCTGTTGTGGTTGGTACTATACGGAGGAAGTATCCCAGTATCTTTAACTTAAGAGACTTAAAGAATCTACGGCTGATGTCTTAGTACCAGATACCTTCTGAGGTCTTGTGGAGTCCATGCCCCGACATGTCAGAGCTGTTTAGGAAAGCAAACTGGGGATTGACACAATATTATGCTGCGGTCATAATGTTTTGGATCATTAGAGCATGCCATAAGGCACCAGAACCGAACGTGATTGCGATCAGACATGCGATCACCCACGTTTGTTTGTTTTTTTCAGTATGAAAGCACTAAGAAATTTTGAAGGAAAATTTGTGAGAAAATGATTTTAGGAGTGCTTGACTTGCTTTGCAGCAAAGGATGGAAGGGCGAAGCATGTATTTTAAATATTGACATGGCTTGACACCTCCATGGGGTCAGAGGTGTTTTGGCTGGAAAAGGTGCAGCCTGACAATATAAGGCAGGTGTTTATAATGTTATTGCAAACGGATGAGAGAGGACAGATGACGTTGAATGAAAATGGTTAATCTGGCAAAAATGAAAATGTGGTCCAGGAGAGACAGAATTTATAATGCAGTGTTTGGTAACGGGGATCAAACCATCGTTTCCAGAAACAAAACCGTCAGCTGAGCGTCGTTCACAGACACTCTATCTCGACTCGAGGCCTTCAAATCTTTCAATGCAAAGATTAAAGACGATCGCCAAAACTGCAAGCTGGCTTCTTTCTTCTTCTTCTTGTTTTTTGCCAGGGCAGAGGAGATTCGGGCTCCAAGTAGCAAAACGGCTTCCTTCTGATTTATGTGCTTAGCTGCTCAATTAACTCCTCGCTCACACTCAGCTGTTCTTCCTGCCGTCACGCGCCGCCGCCACATCATTCTGGCCCGGTGGAATAATCTGCTGCCGGCTGCTATTTGGAGTCACTAATTGCTAATGAGTGTCCTACCGAGCTGCGCAGACCCCCACTGCATCTGTGTGGGTTTGATTAGCGGAGTTTATCCTACCCGTTAGGGGGAAAAAAACCTAAAACACTTCAGTCTCAGGAAACTGAAGGCTGTTTTCATTATTCAGATACTTGAGGCTATTTTCGAGAGACTATATTATTAACACTTGTGAAGAAAATCAGAGGGAATAATAAAGAAACCAAATAGGAGTCAGGATCTCCATGTTCAACAACATCATCCCACATACACTGGTCCTCAGACTCTTACCAACAGACCTCAAGTGGTACCGAAGAGGATAAGGGCTACAAACGGCTAGGTGAAAAATTTTGGGGAATTCTGACTATTAAAACAGAACTCTGATAATGAACTCAGAATTCTGACTTTGTCCTCAGAATTCTGACTTAGTCCTTAGAATTCTGACTTAGTCCTCAGAATTTAGACTATATTCCCAGATTATAGTCAAAATAAATAATAATTAAATCAACGGATTTTCTAGTCCACTAGTCAGAATTCTGGGTTTCAAGTCAAGATTCTCAGTTTAAAGTCAGAATTCTGACTAGTGGACTAGAAAATCCGTTGATTTAATTATACTAGTACCTTCATCGGTACTTGCCGTCTGTGTATTGGTACTTCGTTGCCACACAGAATTGATATTAACAATTATGCAGTATTGATTTTGGCCCCCCACCCCTCAACAGGTGGAAACACTAGGTGGGTTTACGTGGGACACTTTTCTCCTTTCCGAATTAAACCTTTCCGAATTGTGATGTCGGTGGCTTGTTTACATGACTTCCCACTCATGAGGTGGCGATAATGTTTCGGTGAACTCGGTGCCGACCGCCAACAGGCGCTTAGAGGAAGAAAACGACAAAGAGGGCGAGAAAAGGGACTTTTCACAGCATTTTCTTTCAGTGTGAAGGATTTATTTGCGAGTTGATTTCACCACTCAGAGTCAAAAGAGAGAAAAAACAGCGGTGGGCGAGCGAGTGAAGAGAGGGAGCATCGTTAGCAACGAGAAGAGAAAGAGAAGTAAATCAGATGAATAAATGTTATTTTGCTTGTTTTATTGGTTGCGGTGCTACAAAAGAATAATCACATCTTCCAGAAGGAGGGAACCGCATTTCACACACACACACACACACACACACACACACACCTGCAGCTGTTTATAGATGAAGCGGAGGAGAGAAGATGGAGACGGTGAAGCAAGATTTTTAGCCGATAGACCGACCTCACATCCTGCTCCTCTGTTCCTGGCAGGAGGCCAGGAGCTCACTGCACAAAAGCTGATGCCCAGAAAACGCCTCCAGCACAGCAAAAATAACTAAACCTACGCTGTCATCCCAGACGGCGAGGGTATATCCCTGAAAAGTCCCCAATCCCCTAGCGTTGTACAAGCAATCCCCCTGATTGAACCCTTTGAATTAAGGAAGAATTTATGTCTGAAAAAACATGTTTTACTTTATTTAAGAAAACTCCTTCTAGTGAGTAAAATATTTATTATTGGAGTAAAACATTATATACACAAGATAAATCTCCTCATCTCGATTCATACGCTCCAAATTTGGTCTAAATCGGACCAACGGTTGAGAAATTATGGTCCGAAAAGATTGTGGAGATAAAGCTCCCCCTAGTGGCAGAAATATAAAACAGCCTTTTACCCAAAATCAATCCAGGTCATTCTTGATCTAAGGGGTTTGGGCGACCAATCGGTGGCAGAGATGATTATTCTATAATATCCCTAACTTCTCAGGGACATAATGACGTAAAATAGTGACTCCAGGTTGATGCAGAGTCTCTGATGACATCACGACGCGCCCGGAGCGGTCAGAAAAGGATTGATTGACAGGTGACCTGTCAATTAACTGTCAGATTTTCTAAATTAATTTAAAGTCTGAGCAAACAGTAAGCCCAAGTTTTAAATGACGAATGTATTTAATTCATCAAAAAGGTTATATGATTCCAACTGGGCCTGCGTGAAAAAGTATTTGCCCCCTTCTAAACAAAATCCTAAAAAATACCAAACGACATCAAGACCTGGTTCCAGCTGGACTAGACCCAGACCCCATCAATACCAGCCCTGTTAATCACATCACCACTTCAGTAGACCACAAGGAAGAAGAAGGTGATTGACATTCACCAGTCTGGGAAGGGTTCTAAAGCTGGTTTTAAGGTTCTGGGACTCCGCAGATCCACAGTGAGACACATTATCTACACATAAGAACATCTGAAAATAGTGAACCTTCACTGAAGAGTCCAACCTTCAAAATTCCTCCAGGAGTCAGTGGAGGTCATCCCGCTATGAGTTGAGGGTCACCAGAAATCCACTACTGAGATATCAGAAACGGACCTCCAGTTATCAGAAGTGTTCTGTTGTTCTGGTGAAGATGGAAGAGTTATTACGATCAGGTTTTGTTCAACACGACGCTCCCTTGTTCAGTAAAACCACCGTTATATCCCCGAAAAGGAGAAGGATCTTCCCTTTTTAGAACTTTCCCTGCCATTGGGCCGATTATTACTAAATAGGTGCAAATGAATCGACTTGAGGAGAACACTGTTTTTTTTTTTCAGACGTAACTTCCTGACCGTTGGTCCAATTCAGTCCAAGTCTGGCGCTTTACTCTCGTACTTCCTATTTTACTCACTTGGGGGTGTTTTTTTTCTTCTTTTTAATGAAAATCACTTTTCCAGACATAACATCTTAACAATTGGTCCGATTTAATCTGAATTTGTTGGATATTAATTGAATCAATCATGATTTTACCCACTAGAGGGAGTTAATTCCAACCCAAAAAAAAAAACTTTGCCCAGACATAAATTCAAGTTTAATTTAATGATTTCACTCAGGGGGACTGCTTGTAGGACACAGGACAAGCAGTCCCCCTACTTGTACAATCTGCATCGCAGAGAAGAAGATGGCGTCCTTCTTCATCAAGAGTTTGTCCATCGTCAGCTTGACTCAAATCCGCTGTCATCACTCCTGCATGACACAGTTATTCTTGAGGTGGTTCTGCAGGCTGCAGCGCATTTCTTCTCTCCAGCAGGAAGGTCCAAGCTTGTTTTCACACACAGTCTGTCGGTGCTGTGAAAACAGCACTCAAAGTGAGGACAAAACAAGGACGCCTCAGCGGGGGGGGGAAACGCATTACTTAGACTAAAGAGGCAACACCGCCTGAAGCTAACAACACCAGCGCTCTGTCTGCTGAACGCACTCTGAGACAGAAGAGACTGAGTCGAGGGAGACCGGTGGGACATTAGTCTCGTTCAGCCTGGATTCAGATGGTCATTTGTTGGGGCTGGAGGTAATTACATTCAGAGCGGCGGTTAAAAATAGCTTTTTGCCGACTCAGCAGAATCGCAGGAGACTGAGAACGAACCGGAAACCCATCTGCGGGGGTCGGTTTGAACTTCAGAAATGTTCAGTTTGGTAGAGTTTACATTTCAAGCAGCACATTATCATCCACACGACTAAGCCATAACATTCTAACCACAGGCAGGTGAAGCTAGCATAACATTGAAAACCAATAATGTTTCAATGACGTCACTGGGCGGACTATATTTGGCGGTGAGTAAACATTCTGTCCTGACGTTGAATTGGTGAAATTGTGAATGGACGATACTTGTGAAGCGCTATTCTAGTTCAGACAACCCCTCAAAGAGCTTTACAACATGGGCCAGCATTCACGCACACACTCACAAAGGGAGGACCGAGGCTGCCATGCAACACGCCACCAGCTCATCAGGAGCGATTTCCATTGACGCCATCATTCATGCACCAATGGAGAAGACACTGGGAGCAACTTGGGGTTCAGCATCTTGCTCATGGATACTTTAACAGGCAGACCAGAGGGACAGGGGATTTAACCACCGACCTTCAGAAAACACTCCAACTTGTTTTTTTGGGTTTTTCTCTCATATTTTGAAAATAAATCTGCTTTACAGACTTTTTTTTTTAACTTAAGAGTTCATATTTCCCCTTTTGTATTTGCAATTCCACTACAAATATCAATTACAACTTGGCTGAAAAGGTTTTATTACACGAAACAAAGAACAGCAAAATACAACATAAAACAAAGTTTTTGTATAAAATTGTTCCAAATATGTCAAACACGACATTTTATCAAAACATCAGGACTATAATACGGATTGAAATTTAACACTTCATGAGTTAAAAGATGAAGGATAAACCTGTTAAAGAGACTTTTTGTGGCATTTTTAGTGTATTTTATTTATGTATTTGTTTGTTAGGAACTTCTTACGAAAAACATCGTATTTTGTTTCTAAATGTTCTCTACTTGAGAAAAATTTAGACTAGTAGGGTAAAAACAACATATTTATTATGACTAGACGGTATTCCTCGAGTCCAAGATACCAAATTTGGACTAAATCGGACCAGTGGTTGAGAATTTACGGCCTAAATGATTTTGGAGCTAAAGCTCCCCCTAGTGTTGAAAATATACAACTGACCTTTCCCAAAAATCAATCCTGTTGGGTTAATAAAATAACCCAGCATTTTTTTTCCTTTTCGGATTCAACTTTCAAGGACGGCACAAGTGTTTAAATTAAAACCAAACTGGTCTGTAGATAAATATAAATGTTTTTTTTCCACGTCTGGAGAATGGGGAGAGGGAGAGAGGGAGAGAGGGAGAGAGAGAGAGAATTTATCTAGCTGTGCATTCTGGGAAGGAATCCTCCTGTCAGGCCTGTCTGGATGCCAGGATGGGGCAAAGGTTCAGCGCTGATCTGCCACCCAAAATGCTGATGTTGAACATCTCATGTTTCACTGTCTCTATTTGTCTCTGCTGATGTCTCTCTCTCTCTCTCTCTCTCCCTGCGATCAAACACCCATCTACCTTACTCTCAGCCTCCACTGCACACCCTGTCTCACTCTCTCCACAGTGTCGTTATGGTAACCAAAATTTTGGTGCCACACGATATATAGCCAGAATTTCAGCGTAAAAAGTAGAGAAATCATTTGTAAGTGTTTCAGTAAATTACCATTAATAAAAAAATCAGGGGCATCATATAAAAGTACCGTAAATTCCAATGAATTCCGATTTTTTTTTTTTAGCACCTCAAAATCAACAGTATTTAACGATTTTAAACTATTTACATTGTATTTCTGTAGAAATAAAGGTATGCTCTCGTCAGGTGGTTAAATGTGTTTTACTGTATATTTAAATGTTTGTACCACACTGTAGAAATTGTTTGAAAAAATGTTAAAAAAACAAGTGAAACAAGTGAAACAGTAAGAGAGCGTAAAATTTAAAACAGTAGTAGACAGGGAATCACCAAAAATCACTTTATTTCTAATTGGTCAAGATACTGCTGGAGCATTTGAAACTGAGGAAGGTTGGTTCTGTAGACGACGAAGAATCTTCTCTGTAAGGTCGTTAGCTAGCTCAGTGTTAAAGTGCATGTACTTCAGGCTTCTGCTGGGTTTAAGGTGACTTTTGAAATGCGGGGAATTCTTGATGACGTTGAGAGAACCAAACAGCTGTTATTAAACCACGATGATAATCTTCACTTTACAAATGTTCCCCTACGTTAAAATCACACACATAACATTTCTCATGGAGACGTTTCACTGGTTTTTTTCTCCACCTTTGTCTATTTTCCTACATTTACATGGATGTTTGATTTGATTCAAGAGGAACTTCTTTATACATATTTTTCATATCATTTATTTATACGTTTTATTTACATTTTGTGTGAGCAGTGATATATTCCAGTTCAGCAAAACACACTGTTGGTAAAACAACCTGTTTGGTTTAACAGGTTGTTTTTTTTTACAGTGTAGTAACCTGCTTCTAGAGTGTAATTTGGAAATGCCGCTTTTACTTGTTGCCATATAAAGAGGCAGAAGAAGAATTCTTGTAAAACCTGTCACCTGACGTGTCATTATTTCTAACACGGTTTTTACAGTTTCAGCCGAACCGCCAGCGGGACCCGACAACAACGCAGCAATGGCGGCGTTCCATTTGTGCTGCAGACTCTTTCAAGGTTACTCGGAGGTACAATCCCACTTCATCATCCACCCGACACTTTCACCGCCGTCTCTTTCTTTGTGTTTTTACAGTGCAGTATGTGAAAGACTTTGATGGCAGGCATGTGGCGTTACCCAGTGGCGTTGAATGGCTTGACCTGCCGAAGGAAAGTCTTCAAACAACTAAGTACGCCGACGCTGTCGCTGTATCCTCGCAAAGTCCCCAATCCCCTGCGTTGTACAAACTAACCCCACTGATTGAACTCCTCAAATTAAATGTGAAGTTTGCCAACACTATTCTTTCACCTTTTCGATGGGGAAAAAAATGCTAAATAAGAGCTTGTGTCAAAATATGACAAAAGCAAAACGGACGTCATCAACTAAAACGGATCAATGGTTGGGAAATTACGGCCCGAAAACTACTGGAGATAAAGCTCCCCCTACTGTTGGAAATATATAAATTTCCCACAATCAACCCAGTCCTTCCTCACACTAAGGTGTATGTGGGTATAAAATTTGCGGGTGATCCGTGAAACAGTTTGAGTTATGGCGATGAAATGAAGGAATCAAACAAGGCCTCGTTCCTTCGCATTAAATTCAATTGGGATAAAATTTACCCTCACGGTAAAAAAAAAAACGTATTAAGGGAAAACAACTCGTCAAAATTCAGCTGCAAATCAATGCACAGCAGGTGATTCCATGGTTTTATAACCCACTTCAATGGGACAAACCTGAGGTCAAACGGCCGTGGGCGAGGATCCGGAGCTGAAACCGTTTCCTCTCACTTCTCTTTTCACTTTAATGAAACTAAACCCTCTAATTCTGCCGTTTCTTTAACCCCATCAGGAAATTAGAGCAGCTCAGGCGCTTCTGCTGACGCAGAAAAACTCTGCAGGCGAGAAAGACGGCCAGCTAATATTCACTTAACTTCAGATATCTCTCAAACTGCCAGTGTGATACGAAAATCGCCGCGGAGACATTTTGACCTGCCGAATCAATTTTGCCAAGAAAACCTTTTAGTTCACAGTCTTAAATGATTCCGCCCCCTTCACGACGAGCGTCTCTACAACGCCGGGGGGAAACTCGGCACGGGGCCGATTTCGTACTTGACCTGATGCTGGTGCAGAGGGTTAGGGCGAGAAAAGAAGATTAAAGATTGAAGAATAAAGAACATCCTTCATCACGTCCGACATTTACAAATACATTCTTCAATCTTCTCTGTTCTGTCATGATTTTTTTTTTTATTATTTAAAAAAGGAAAAAAAAGAAAAGAAAATTAAAAACAAAAAAAAGTTTAAATGAATCAAAACATAAAAAATAAAAAAAATGAAATAAAATGTAAAAGATTTTTTATCTTTATTTTTACTTTTTGTAAAAATAAATCAAAAAATTTAAAAGATTTAAAAATAAATCAAGACTGAAAAAAGAAAAAAATTTAAATAACTAAACGTAAAAAAATAAAAAATAAAAAATGAATCATAACATTAAAAAAAATCTAAATAAATCAAATATAAAAAAGTAAAAAAATAAACATATTATTTACCTGTAACCACAGGTAGAGGACTTGAATATTCCTCATTCATCGGCTTAATTCAAACCATCAACTATCAGCAACTTTGTTAAATAAACAAAACCAAAAAAAAAGGTTTTCCTTAGGTTATTAAAAAGTTCCGCAGTTGTACAATAATGTTGTAAAAAATATGCCTAAGCTGTCGTCGTCCTCGAAAAGATATCACCGAAAAGCCCCCAGTCCCCTGTGTTGTGTTGTGTCGTGACGTTATGTTCAAAGAAGAGTGTTTTCATAAAAAAATCTTCCCCTACAGAGTGAAATGTTAACGATTACAGTGGGATACGGATCTCCTCAAGTCGATTTATATCAACAAGTTTGAACTAAATGTGACAAATTGCTGATGAACTTCTTAAACCGTACCCCGCCGACGCTACACGACTCCAATATTACCAATATTCAACCAGTTCTCAGTGCAGAAAAGTTTGGGGACTGCTCCTTTAAAGTACTGTACAACCTGGGTCTCGTCACTGTTAATTTATCAAACTCTTATGTCGTGCCCTCTTAAAAATAAAAACAAGTAAAAATAAAACTAGGACAGATTTGGATGAGAGACGGCACCTTGGGAAGATGCATTATGGGAGGAGAACCTGCGGGAGAAGACAGTGTGATACTTTGAGTTATAACCTACTCAAGTTACACAAAAAAAAAAAGAAATATGTCAGAATCATCCATCAATAATAAACAAATGTTTAAGAAGCGTTTATATATTTTAGGTTTTCTGAAGGTGAAACTGTTAAAATAGTTTTTCTTTTCTAATATTGGAACAATTTCCAAAACAGGAATTTAACTTTAAAAAATTGGTGAGGAACTTGAAATTACCTCAACTAGTAACCCAGATTAAATAAGGTATTTTCGAGTCAAACTTACTCATTTAACTTGTAAATAATTAAATGATTGATTAATTAATTAATTTCCAGTTGAAGCTGTTTTTTTGAGCTCATCCAACAATTCCAACTTTTTACAGTGTAGACTCATTATGAAACAGACGATGGCTGAATATTAGCCGTAATCAAAGGATCACTTCTCATTTATACAAACACATATGAAAACGTCACCAGTCTGGTTTACACGGGGTTCATTAAAAGGTCAACCAACAATCTGGTGATGTCATCAGCTCGTGTTTAGCTCCAGTCTCAGCTCACAGACACAAACTCAGCAGCAGACGGTAAATTTGTTGGACGTGGCGTTTTTTTCCTGCAGCTGATCTCATTCACAAGATGACATCATACATTAGAAGGCAACTTCTCGGCGTTATCGCTCCTCACTTCCCGCGCGGCGAGATGACTCCGCAGCGAAAAACCCAACAGCAGAGACTTAACTGTTTTCAGTCGGTGCGACATCAGCTGATAAAAAGGCGGGATCTTCGCGTACGACGTGACGCTCGGCGCCGCACTATCAGCCCATGTGGAGCGGCCATATTGAAAGTTGAATATGTTGGTGTTGCAGAGGGAGAGACGTGTCGTGAGCCGTCCGGCTGACACAAACACACGAGGCGTCACTCTGACCCGAGTCTCCAAAACTGATATAAAACTATTCAAGTCTTTATTAGCTCCTCCATGGAGGTAATATTATTAGTCGGTTTGAGTCGGTTTGTGTGTTAACAGGAAGGCTACCGGATAGATTTTCATGAATCTTAGTGGGAGGGTTGGGCATGCAGCAGAGAAGAACTCAGTAGAATCTGGAATGGACCCAGAAAGAGACGCGCATTCAGGATTCATTTAACAACCTGGCAACTTAAATTAAAATGTATTTTAAAAAAAAAGAAAAAAAAAAAGACATTACGAAAATCGCATATATTTAGTTTTTTCCAGCACTTTGGTATCTTCTGGGAAGCGTTCTCATACGTGACCTGAAGGTGAACTACGTCTCGGGAAAGTCTGGTGAAGAACCGAGCACTCCTGGTCAGAAGTCTCGTGGCTGAAGCCGTTAAAATGTGGGGTCAAACTTTAAACAGTTAAAAAAAAATGCAAATCAGAAGATGGATGTATTCCCTAATAATGATCATTCTAACTTCTCATCATCACTCAGTCTGACTCAGAATCAGAACATGCATACAGGACAGCACTGTGAAACAAGGTCCACGCTGTCGTCCCCCACAGCAGGGGTATGTCGCAGAAATACCCCCGATCCCCTGCGTTGCACAAGCAATCCCCCTGATTGAACTCCTCAAATGAAATGTGACTCTTTAACACAAACTACTTCTATGACGTCGGTATTGTTCACAGCTGGAGTTATGGTTCGGAGGTTACAGACGGGCAACTGGGATTTCTGCAAAAAAGCTCCCCCTAGTGAGTAAAAATATGAACTATCATCGTGTAATCATATAAATTGAAGATAGATCTCCTCACAAATCTCCACTCATGCGAGGTCATCTGGACATGATCGGACACACGGTGGGGAAGTTACAGTCAAAAAAGCTTTGGATTTTGCAAATACGCTCCCCCTAGTGGGTGAAATATGAACACGCACAGTAAATTAGGACAAATACAACTTAGATCTCCTTGAGGCGGTTCATATGAGGTAAATGTGGACCGGCGGTTCTGTTGGAAATACAGCGTTTTTGAAAAAAAAGAAAAAAAAAGAAAGTTGCTAATAGTGAATAAAATACAAACTATAGGAGTAAAATATATTATATATATATAAAATGTATATTGTATGTAAGAGAAATTTCCTGGAGTCGATTCTTATACGCTAAATTTGGATTTAATCAGACCACCAGTTGAGAAGTTAAGGCCTGAACACTTCTGGAGATAAATCTCCCCCTAGTGGCAGAAATATACACTTTTAATTACAGCTAGACTAAAGTACTTTTTATTTTTCACTACTGAAAAATAAAAAATAAATAATACAAATATAATAATAAGAATGAGAAGAAGAAGAAGAAGAAGAAGAAGAAGAATAGCATAGAAACTGATGCTTTTAGATAAAAATAATAAGAACATTAGACACAGGAGTCAGACATTCTTAAAAATAGCTTCCAGTTCCACCATGACAGTTGGGGGGTCACCATGTTGAACTTTCTCACGATTAAAGCTGACGACTACATTCCTGAAAACAACAAACAATCAATTACAATCCAAAACCTGCAAAGTTGGTTGAGTTGGTTTGAAGTCTGGTGCGTCTTTCTCAGATGACTCATTAAGTAGAAAGTAAAACATGAGTCAGAATTATGCAGATTCAGATCCGGCCCCTGTGTGCAAACTCGTATTTAGTTTGCAATTTATAAAAAATGGATTATGCCAAAAACGATCAAACGTGGATTACTCAAAGATACGTTTTGGGCAAACGGCCCTGAGCAGCAGACGCTACGTCACATGACCTGAGCTCATTCCGAGGTGAGTCACTCTGACGGGTGACAGTGCATTAAAATGTAAATACCGGACCCACACAGAGGCTATTGTGACTCATTCATAATTAACAGGCAGACAGAGACGTATGCAGGAGCACGGGGGCTCGGAGTCGAAGGCGTTACGGTGAAAGAGCCGCTGCTGAGAGCAAACAGCATGAAACATGAATGTGGTCAGAGCTTCTTCACGGCACCACCTCACGAGGGCTTGGCCTGGAGAAGCATCCCCACCCCCTGGTGCACAGACCAGCACGGAGACCCGGTACCTGGAGCCTCACACACCTGCACCAAAAAAAAAAAAAGCAGCCCAACCCAGCCCAGTCCCGCCAAGGGTTCTGGTCCAGTGCTTTCACGGGACATTGGGTTGTTTTTTTGTCACTATAAAAATGTACATGTATGAGCAGGTATTTAGGGGCCCCACTTGAACCCAGCCACAAGTCAGTGTACTTCTAGTGCCGGTCCCAGGCCCGGATAAATGCAGAGGGTCGTGTCAGAAAAAAATATTTTGGTTTAGAATCTGTGCCAAATCAAAATGCACACAGAAGCACAAAGCTGATTTCCAAACTGGATTTGGTTGGGGCTCGGGTTAGCAAAGACCGTCACTGGTACTGTTAGCCAGAACGGTACCAGCCTATGAATGTAAACAGCTAAGCTGCTGTTGGAAACCCCGATAGGGACAAGCCAAAAGACGATGATGATGAAGAAGAAGAAGAAGAATTTGGGGGCCCGCTTGTAAAATACTGTTGGAGGCACCCAAACGTTTGCCTGGTTCTCCTCTCCCAACAACGTTCCCATGTTTACCACAATCACCCAACGCACTTACTGCTCACTCAGCAGAAAATACAGTTTAACCTGAATGCATGCAACCTCAAACTTAAACCATAGAGCCATAACATTATAACCACTAACAGGTGAAGTCCAAACAATGTTTATCGTGTGGCTGTAATGGCAGCTGCCTGTACGTTGAATATATTAGGCAGCAAAGGAACATTGCTGAATCATCCTGAGGTTGACGTCGGATGGGGAGCGACTTTGACGAGACGCGATGCTTTAAGACTGGATCAAAGCGTCTTCAGAGCATCAGGTCTTGTTATGTATTTCCATTCTGCGGTGGTTTAAGGAATGAAAACTGCTGAACGTACGTCAGGCTCAAGGCTCACTCGTTTGAAGGGGGAGCGAGGGTTCGCCCCAATCCCACAGGAGCCACCAAAGTACAAACTGTGCGGTCCAGTAGACGGTGTCGGAACGCACGACACACAATAGATCTGCGTTGGCAGCGAAAGTAAGACAACATCAAGCAGGTGTTACGACTTCATTTCAATGTTACGACTCATTGGTGTATTTTTTAGCGACAGCATCAGGAGATGATTCTGGACAAATGCTTCCACAACTCTGAGAGCCTGTTTACTTCAGAACATTCATCAGAACCTGTCGGTCATCTGCAGAGCTCTGGTTAGTTTAATGGGTCTTAGGTTGGCATGTGAGTTATTATGCTTCCGAACCACTATTTGTACAATTCCAGGTCCAGGAAGAACAGATCCACATTTGAAGATTCTCAATTCAGACTAGAATACCTCTGGATTCTGCAGGAACCCGTCCAGGTGCTGAGGCTGCATAACCAAAGCAGCTACAGTCACCCTCACTAGTATCAGGTTACAGCCTCGTGCACTCTACGTCATCTGCACACCAGCCTCCACTAATGGACTGAGATGTGTTGCAACAAAGTCAGACCATCTCTCTCCAGCTGCTAATTAACTCGACACAAGTTGTGAAAATCATGCACTCACACGAACGCGTGGTAGAGCAGCGCCCATCCTCTCGGCCTCTCCAGCGTGTCATAGATCAGGTTCTGGATCCTCCTCTTGCGGATGTTATTCCTCTTAACCGGCCGGGTGTAGTTCAGGGGGGTCTTGGCCAGCAGCCCGATGCCCATGCCCTGAGAGCCCCTCTTGAAGTCATCCCGGCCCGAAGCCACCAGGAGCAGCGCGCCATCCTTGTCCACTCCGCCGGTGTTTTGATCCAGTAAGTCCCCTGGAGTAGGAGCTCCGGAGGTCTTCTTCTGCTCCTCCGAGCTGCTAGCGACGGTCCTGGACCGGAGCCCCATGGTCAGTGCTGGATGCCCGGTTGGGGCAGCATGCCATGATCCGGGCGCTGGACCTGGAGACTCCCCTTCCTCAACCGCGGGTCATTTAAGGATGTGGTTCCCGGCGCGAAGGGAGGTGCTCAGCAATCTGACTGGAGCACAGAGAGGAAGAGAAGGAGGGATGGAGACAGAGGAGGGGAAGGAGGGGTATCTTTTATTAAGGGAAACTACAGGTATTCATAATATTCTGGACGCACACAGCAAGAAACACGATGAGAGCTTGAAATGGATCGTGCGTAAAGAACAATCAAAAAAAACAACGCGCCCACGTGATAAAACCACTAAAATAGATAAATGCACGAGGTGGGGTCAACACAAAGTGGGATAAACTCACTCAGGAGAATACGAGACACCTATGGGGTCCTGTCTAAGGAGATTTAAGGCGATAAAAGAAGTGATTCCTGACGAAACTTGTTCATCAAGCTATCAAAATAAAATGCAAAGGAGCATCAAGCAGCAGCGCGCGCGGCCGACATCCCATTCCTCCATCAAAACACACACACACACACACACACACACACACTGGTGAGACAAAGACCTGGCATCACGCTGCATCCCTTCACCAAAAGAAAAGAGACAGTGAAGACAAAAACAGCTCCCGGCAGCCCTACCGGCAGCCGATCCCGTGCATGGCTCGAGTCTCCGGGGCTTCTCGCCTCCATCCACCTGCAGAGGAAGCAGCGCCGCGGAGGAGGAGGAGGAGGGTGGAGGGTGGAGACGGAGGCTGGAGTACACAGATGCTGCGTGAGGGAAGTCGACAGCCGACTGGAGCTGCCGGAGGAGAGGAGAGAAGGAGAGGATCACGCTCTCAGCTGCAGCACAGACGCGACGACGTGCGCGCGCACACACTCACACACACACACACACACACACACAGCCCACGCGAAGCCGCGTGCACGAGCCGAGAGATGCACTGCATACCTTGATGAGCGTACAAACAGACATGAAGGCTGATGCACGCACGGGAAATCAATATGCGTCGTCACGCACACGTGTGCGTGCTTCTAGGCGCAGAGTACACACGCGCACGTGACCAAAGCGTCAAAGATGAGGTGACACGAGCGGCTGTGGATGAAGAGCTCAGGTCAAAGTATCAACAATCATCAAATACTAGTGATGGATCAAGTAATCAGATACTTTACTTGAGGAAAATCTATTTAAACTGTCAAAGTAAAAGTACACTGTAAAAAATGTTCAGTAGAATTACTGCAATTTAATAATAATAATAATAAAATACAGCAAAAACTGACAAAAGTGCAAAAGTAATAGACTCACACGTGCACACTCATACACCCACACAAAAATATACCCACCCAGTCACACTTACACATACAAGCACTCACATAAATACACACACACATACACACATACACAGACAGAAACACTAACACAATAACCAACCCACACACCCCCATACACCCACCCAGACACACTAACACAAACAGACTACCACTCATACACACACAATTCCACCCGCACACCCCCATACACACACCCAGACACACTAACACAAACAGACTACCCCTCATATACACACACTTACACCCGCGCACCCCCATACACACACACAGACATACACACACATACATCCACACAAAAACCTACCCACCCAGACACACATACACAAACAAACACAGACATACATACACATCCCCACACATAGACATACACACCCCCATACACACACACACAGATACACTTACACAAATAAACAACCCACCATACACATACATGCGCCCGCATACACATACACAAACCCACACACATCTACACACCCACTTACACAAACAAACACACACATAAACACACACCCACATATAACCACACACACACACACACACGTAGACACACACGACGCTCATTTGGAAAATGAACAGAATGCCTCCACCACAGAATCAATCAGTGCTTTTCAGGAAATAAAATCCTCCACTTGACCACGGCGCTCACAGACTAACAGGATCTGAGAAACACAGCAATCCTGGAATAGATTGGAGCGTCTCTGAGGCCGTCAGTAGTCCCGTTTAATCGCCGGCGGTCGGCGGATCGGACTAATTATCCGGTTGAGAAACGGTTGAAGGAATCTGTAATTGAAAAAGCAATCATTTCATTTTGACTGCGCTGCTCTGCAGGACCGTCCTCTGCTTCACAGCAGCTCCGACCCAGCTCACAGCGGATAACAGGTTCTGATCCTCCGATCAGATCCGTCCTTCTTCCTCTGTTCTAGCCTCCAACACCTATAAACCCTCACAGACATGAGAGCTATCCAACACAGATGCTGCTCCATTTCAGATCTGGTACAAACTTTTTCCTTTTCAACTTTTTGATTCAACATCTGGCCTGATCTTCAGTCACTAAAACCCATAAATGTCCCTTCACTGTGGTGATGAAGATCCGTCAGTCCAAACGGGTAAACAAACCCAACGGAGATGGAAGAAATAAACAAACGTCCAACTAGTCTTGTGCTGTCGTCCCTCTGACTGAACCCCAATAAAATGGGAAGTTATGTCCTCGGTTGTTTTTGGTTGTTTTTCGTCTTAGTGAGTAAAATAGAAACCATTAGAGTAAAACTCAACATTTAAAAGATAGATCTCCACGAGTCCATTCATACGCACCAGATCTGGACTAAATTGTTCCAAGGATTTAGATATTATGGCCTGAAAAACTTTTGGAGATAAAGCTCCTCCTAGTTGCAGAAATATACAACAATACATTATATCCAACCTTTCCCTGAAATCAATCCAGTCCTTCCTCGCACTAAGCTCTATGTGGGTGTAGTATTTGAATAGGATCACTTAAATAGTTTGAGTTAAGTCAAGAAAATAGTGTTTTTCATGAAAATGACAGCGTGGGTCTTGTTCGTACAGTTGAGTTCTAAACGTGACGCTTTGGTTCCCAGACCGTAAACCGCCTTAGCCATCGCTCCACTTCTGTCACCCACATATTTAGGCGGCACTAGATTGATAGAACGCTGCAGACGGTGATGGACGGGGCTGCTATCAATACTCCACGTCCACGATTAGAACCAAATCCATCATCCATGGGATTTCATTGGCTGAGAGGAACACGGCGTCCCTCAGCAGAGGCCATCGGTCCTGTGAAGAAGACACAAACCGTTGCTGATGATGACGATGATGATGATACTGTCTGCAGGGCTTCTAACATCATGGTCACATGGTCGACTCCCACAGCAGGGCAGGAACATCCTGCTAAAGGGTTCAGGGGTCAAAGAATCAAACCCCAACCTGAACTCAGATAAGCTCCACTACCAACCCAAACATTTGGATACGACCAAAAAGTCGTATATGAATGCATAAAGAAAAAAAACAAAAAACAGTAAACAACCGGTAGCAGAGTTGCTATTTACTTATTATAAAAATAAACATTATTTTGCTGGTGGGGTTACTTAAATGTACGATTTTGTACCGTTCATGAAAACTAAGACTTTTACATTTTATTACAGATGACTGACTAGCTTGTATTTTTGCATGCCTTTCAATAAATACATAATATACTTTACTTAAAAGTAAATTTCAATTTCATGCAATCATGTTATTTCAATACATTTGGATAGATCAGGGGTTTCCATCAGAATAAATATTTAAATATGTACGATCAACCAGAACATTATGACCACCTGCCTGTTATAGTGTATATCCCCTTTTGTTTCTGAAATACTCTTACCGGTGGAGGTGTAGGCTCTACCGGACCTCTGAAGGTGTGCTGTACTATCTGGCACCAAGATGTTAGCATCAGATCTTTTTTTAATTTCTATAAGTCACAAGGTGGAGCCTTCAAGGATCGGACTTCTCTGTCAAGCACATCCCGCAGATGGTAGACTGGATTGAATTCTGGAGAATTTTAGCGGCCAAGTCACCTCAATGAATTTATTGCTGTGTTCCTCAAACCACTGCCACTGGACAATACCATTTTCATAATGGATCTATGGTCCAGTTCTGGTGCTGACCTGCCCATTGGCGTGTTTGACAGCTGAGAGCCATCAGTATGAGTTTCCTGATTCCCTTAGATCAGAACCAGCATTAGCTTGTTTGAGAAACATGAGCTCTTAGCTCGTCTGTATCGTTAGACCCTAAGTTGCTCTTCCACAGACCGGGATGTTCTGACCCAGTCCTCTAGCTATACTACAAACACACAAGCTGTTCACTTCTTGTCTAATCTCTCATCCTATACACTTCACCTGTCAGTGGTTATAATGTTATGGCTGACCAGTGTATTAATTCCTGCACATCACTTCTTTTCTGAGTGTCATCTCTCGGGTGAACAGGGTAGACTAGACAAATGAATGATCATGTGTTCTCACACCTGAATATAAAAGGGAAGGTTTATTGTTTTAACCAAGTGTGAGATGATCAAAGAGGAAGATTCTGACGATGTGACCCAGGGATTTGATTTCCTTCGGAGGAGAAAGGTCTTTATCAGAGTTCAGCTGGTGAATAATTGAAGGCGTTACAGGCGTCGCGTTAGATGTGCACGATGTGGCCTGATCTATGTTTTATTCATCTGCCTCGTCTAAGTCCCTGAATACGAGGTTAAAAAAACAGAAAAAGGGGAGGTGACTAAGACGATGAAGAAGGTGCCAGGACCTTAATGAAGTAGGCGAGAAAAACGCGGATCACAATTTCCCTTCATCCAGCGGGCGCTGAAGCCGAGACTGATCCCACAGTAGTGGCTGTTCATAATCCTGTTATTTTAAGTAACAAGTTATCTTTCATCAGAAATCAGGAGTATGGAAGCTGAGGGCCGCCATGGTGGTTATTATTTATTATAAAAGATATTGATCATTAATATTTAATTTGATTAAAAATGATCTATTTATGTACATTTACAGGCGACTGTATCGAATTATGCATTCTATTAACTTCATGATTAACCAGGTGAGGGGACCGGGTCGTCTCCATGGTAACCAAATATCGTATGTTGATATTACAAAATATTTATCTTAATATTTAATAGAGTTTCGCCACCGCATTGACAAGAAGTTAAGAATTTGAGATGCTTAAAGTAGGAATACAGCAGGTACAAGAAAAAAACATAATAATAAGAGGATAAAGTCGTATTTTTACAAGGACATAGTAGTAATATTAACAGAATGTCGTAATATCAGAAGAATAAAGTCGTATTTTTCCAAGAAAATAGTCGTAATATGAGGCGAAAAAAGCCATAGTTTTGCGAAAAAGTTCTATTTTTAGTATGAAAAAAAAGTCTTGATTTTACGAGAATAAAGTTGTGAATGTTGTTGTAATATTACTGGAACAAAGAATATCAGGGTTTTGTTGTTGTTTTTTTTTACTACAATTAAGACTTTATTCTCGTTAAAATGACGCTTTTAAGTTAAAATGACGACTTTTTTCTGCTTGAAGTTCTTAAATGAGGAAAATAAGAAATCACAAACGAATGATCTCGAGATCTAGCATTAAATTAATGGCTGCCACCATGACCGCTCTCAGCTTCCATAGCTGCTGAAACACGGTTGCCCCCAAGGGTTTATTTAAATCCGTTTAATTTATAATTCTACAGTTATTCCAGTTTAACCAGCACCCTGATGATGGTGGAAGAAATGTCTTCTTATATGTTCATCCCAAACAGCTTCTATAAATACTTAACGGTATTCTCGTTAACCCGAGTAAGAACACCTTAAAGGAATATTACGCCTGTATTTTACAATCACAGGAGGAGAAACAGGCTGAGAGATTAAAAAACTGCGGCTGATCTCAGACCCTGAGGTAAATAGATTTGGTTTCAACCAAACAACAAGACGAGCAGAAAAAGGAATCCCTGACATCAGCGTTTTAATTTGAGTGGCAGCGTCTCCAGACCCGACTGGTTCCGGTTACATGACGGCTCCTCGGCCTCCAGAGCTCCACCAGCACTTTCATGGCGATGAATCCTAACAAACGCGATACCAAAAACACGAGACCCGCCTGACGGATCAGCCGATCACTCCAGTTGTCAGAATATTCCCTGTTGACAAAACATCGGTTATTTGCATTTATTCATCTCCGACACTGTGAAAGAGATCCATGTAGTTTACGGTAAAAAAAAAAACGTCAGCTGGGGTCGCCATTGTTTGCTGTAAAAGATACGGCCACCGTATTCAAGACATTACGGTAAATCACCATGAAAAAAAACAGATATGTCAACCTGTTTACAGGTAAATAGTTAATTATACACATAATACATAACCTATCTTTAGCTTTTACTTTCAGTAGGTTTACGGGATGCTCTTGCTAAAAGGCCAAAGTGATTTAAGTTTCATAGGATCTGTCATTTAGACGGAATAACACTTTAAGGTAATGACTTGTTTGTGACATTATGCGCTTTTTTCGCTTAATATTAGGGAAAGTTACATAATTTTACGGGAAAAATTCTGTTTTCCACATATCGTGACCATAAATAATGAAATTTTGTTCTGTTTCTGGAGTCACAATAATTCACCGTTTTTATTACAGTGATGTACTTTTTTGAATTTTACCTTCTTTTCCTTTTGATATAAACTTTAGACGTAAAATATTTACAGTATAGGTTAAATAAAAAACATAGAGGAGAAGTTGAAATTTACTGTCATTTATGAGGGAACTAAAGAAACAATGTATCGGTTAATAAGTTGATGGGCTTTTTACAAGATAAGTGTCGTAATATTACAAGAAAAAAGTTGCAATTATAAGAGGGATAAAGTCACATTTTGACTAAAATAAAAAAAAGAGGATTTTACGAGAATAAAGTAATTTAAGATAATTCACCATATCTACGGCTGTGATTTACTGTTTTAAATTTTAACGTCTTTACTTTTGACACTTTTATACATTCATTTTTACCAACAATATTTACAGTATAGATTTTTAAAAAAAAAAAAAAATTTAAAAAAAATTGTAATTTACTCTCATTGTTTTGTAATTAAAAAACTATGCAACAATAATCGGGTTGACATTATATTGGGTTTTTTTTTTCATAGTAATTTACTGTAATGTCTTATACATCCTGACCATGTTTTTTTTACAGTGAAAATCTGCCAGTCCCAGCTGCTAGTATTTTACCATAAATTTTATGGCTGTTTTTACAGTGTAGTTTTGGGTTTTCATCATTTTTCTAGCAGCACATGGACCAGCGGCTCCACCAGGTCCATGAACATTGTCTCCATCAGTGAGGCTGAAGGGAAGCTCTTCATAGCTGTAGCATCATCTCCTTGGAGGGTCCCCGGTTGGGACTGTGACCCGGGTGAAAGGTGAAGGAATTATCGCGTTGCTTAACCTTCACGAGGTGAACATGTGAGAGCTCCCGGAGTGCCGGCCTCTGGGAACGCTCGCTGAGTTAAAGCCGTCATGAATCAAGCTGCTCGTGTCTCCAGCCACATGAAAAATGGCTCCAGGTGTCGGTTCCTGGAGGATAGAGCTGCTGCTGAACTGACACTCAAACGCCGCCAGATCCTACGACTCAGCATAAATGCGAGAATAAACATAAGTCCGATCGGAATAAATCACCATGTAGCGCAACCGCCGGTGGAATATTTCATCTGGAAGAGCCCACCCAGGCTTAATATGATGAATCCAGCAAATATATCGCACCCACTGGACACTCTGGATGTTTCGTTAGTCAAAAGAAACTAAAGAAATGAATAAAACTGTTTCAGAAATAAAGATATAACCAGTAACAAATAAGGGATGATAATTGGTAGGAATTCAAAAGAAAAGGAGGAAATCCTCACTTCCCCCATGACGGCATCAATCGAATGGCAATCAGGTAAAACCAAAATAAAATCAAAAGTAGCTGATTTTGTGTATTCCCGTGCGCCGGGATGCACAGCTTATTATTCAGTAAACTTTTTATTCTTCCTAGTATGTTTTCTTCTCTGGACCATTTTTATCTCATCTTCCAGCTTTTACAGCATTTATGAAATGTAATACCAAAATGTGCAGCTTCATCAGGACTACTCTGTTACTTGATTTGGTGACAATTCTCAAAATAGTTTTTGCAATGATGTCAAAAAAATTGCATAGGATACTAAGAACTGGCTCAGTGATTTGTCGCCATGGAAACGTGTCACTTCTCCAAATTGCAATACTACATTTACTAATATTACTACGACAATTGATACCAATGTGTAGCCGTGGCAACGTGGCAAATGCTTCTTACGGGCAGACTGACTACTGAATATCAGACGTTGAAACAGTCCAGGTTCATACAGTGAAACAGTCCAGGTTCGTACAGTGAAACAGTCCGGGTTCATACAGTGAAACAGTCCAGGTTCACACAGTGAAACAGTCCAGGTTCACACAGTGAAACAGTCCAGGTTCACACAGTGAAACAGTCCAGGTTCACACAGTGAAACAGTCCAGGTTCACAGAGTGAAACAGTCCAGGTTCATACGGTGAAACAGTCCAGGTTCATACGGTGAAACGGGGTCAGCGGCGGCACTGACAGTTGGTTCTGTGAGCAGCGTTGGTCTGTCACACAGATGGAGGTGAGACACTCGGGTGGGAGGGGTCAGGTGAAAAGGTTGCTCAGCAGGCAGCTTTATGATGTTTCCAGCAGACCTGAGGTCAGGCGTCTCTGAAGGCTTTGATTGATTGTTTTGAATTAAAAAGCCTGTTTGTTCCTTCAGGGCTGCTGATTTTGATGAGTAAGATGTGGGGAAAAAATGTCTCTTTGGGATCAGATAACACCTGACCTGCAGTTTCCCTCCGTACAAAATCAGATGAAAAACACTAACAGTGGAGGAAAGGACTAGTTTTCAGGTTGTATGTAACATTAACCATCTGTCTTTTCTATTTAGTGTCCAAAGTTTGTTTATAAATGCAGGGGTGGGACGTTCCATTCATGTAAGGTACGTTTACTCAGTTTATGTCGCCATCCTAACATTTGACAACAAAAGTAAAATTTTGATGCATGTATGATTGACTGGAAGAGAGACTTTTCTTCCAATCTCCCTCTACATGAATCCTATGAACTCATCTCTTAGCATGCTATCTATACTAACTATACTACTATCTACCTATTCTAACTATACTACTATCTACCTATACTAACTATACTACTATCTACCTATACTACTATCTACCTATACTACTATCTACCTATTCTAACTATACTACTATCTACCTATTCTAACTATACTACTATCTACCTATAATAACTACACTACTATCTACCTATACTAACTACACTACTATCTACCTATTCTAACTATACTACTATCTACCTATACTTCTATCTACCTATTCTAACTACACTACTATCTACCTATACTAACTACACTACTATCTACCTATACTAACTATACTATCTACCTATACTAACTATACTACTATCTACCTATACTACTACCTACCTATACTACTACCTACCTATACTACTACCTACCTATACTAACTATACTACTATCTACCTATACTACTATCTACCTATACTACTATCTATCTATACTACTATCTATCTATACTAACTATACTACTATCTACCTATACTACTATCTAATTGTACTATCTACCTATAATAACTATACTACTATCTACCTATACTACTACCTAATTGTACTACTATCTAACTATACTATCTACCTATAATAACTATACTACTATCTACCTATACTACTATCTAAACTACTATCTAACAATAGTACTAGTTAACTATACTACTAGCTAACCATACAAATATACTACTATCTAACTGAACAACAAATGAACTATTACTACTAGACAGTAGTAAAGTGTTTTTTATGTACACTTTTTTTGCTGTAACATTTCTATTTGTTCATGTTTGCGCTTGATTTGTTTAAATGTAAAACATTCTGATCTTCTTTGAACCCAGAAACTTCTGTTTGTAGTTTTTCAGTTTAATCTGAAGAGTCTGAAGAGTCCCTACTTCCCTGCAGACCAGAAATCTTCTCCATGGGTTGGAAGAAGAGGTAAAGAGGTTCCCTGAGGTGGAACGGAGAGGTGTAGAAGTATTGGAGGAGAACCAGGGCCGGTGTAGAACCCAGAATTCTCACCAGATCAGCTTGATTAGAAGAGTTTGAGCCCAGCGTTGTCCCACATCAAGGGTTTAAGAACATAGACAAAAGATATTAAAGCTGTTCGGCTGCTTTTCTTCTCCTCTTCAGCTGTAAAGTCCCCAGCAATAAAATCTTTCTGATTGGCTCCTTTTTAGTCCTGGATCTGCAGAGCGAGCCTCCAATCGAAGCTCTGCATCTGTCCTTGGCTTCAGCACAGGAGGCCCGGCCCAGCAGAGGCACAGAGAGAGATGGCGTCGGAGGTGGAGGGGCTGGAGGTGGTTACTCTGAGGAGCATTTCTTAAATAATTCATCGTCCTGAGGAGAGGAAGCAGCGAGGTGAAGAGTCCAGAGAGAAGGAGGAAGGGCCATTCAGGAAACATGAATCCTGTAAGTATCCCTTTGATTCTGCTGTTAATCAAACGTTGGGTCTGGATCGACACGGCCAGCAGGGATTCCCTCTTCTCCACATCATTCCTGAGCTCTGGGTCCTCGGAGGGACGCAACCGTGCTGCGTGTCAGTCCGGCGTTAATTAAGCTGCGCCGCAGCGACCTCAGATTTAAAGCTGGCAGGAGTGGCGGCGTTCTACTGTTTGCCTGAGCAGCACAAAAACAATCTGACATTGACACCGGGCCACAGGGGCTCAGAACCCTCTCAGCAGGAACCGCAGAGCTGCCGTACTATTCATCACCAGGACAAGCCCCGCCAACGCCGCGGTGGAGGCCACGCTGCAGAGGTCAGGGGTGGAATAAACAAGAGCGGAGTGGATCAGTCTAAAGCTTGTGTGAGGATTAGAGCATCAGGTGGGATCCATTCAGCAAAAATAACTTTTTACATTTTAGTAACAATCCACACAAATTGGGCAGAACTTAGTAATACATGTAATATTTCAATATTAATACATACCTGAAAAATACCTAAAACGTTGTTATGTGTATGTGTTTTTATTCATGATTTTATCATGTGAGGTCATCTTTTATGTATTTTTATTTTTTTGTCTTTTGTTTCGTTTATTGTTTGTGAGTTTGTTTTTTCTGTGATATTCTCTTTTTTGTATTTGCTGACTGTTTATTTGCACGTTTTTCCCGTCTCTATCCTCTGAGTTTCTACCATCTGCCGCACTTTTCGTCATTGTTCCTCATTGTAAGTTCAAATTTGATTTTGGCAACAATTTGCTAAATTGTTAATAGAGAAAAATAAATAAATTGAAAATTCGATAAAGATGATTTACTCAATCTGTCGTCAGTGAACTTTCTTTTGGTGTCAGTCGCTTTAACTTCTGGGATAGAGTCAGAATGAGGTGGGGATTGGGGAGGCCCAGAGCGACAAACACGCTGCAAATCAGGAAAACGCATGCAAATAGTCAAATTCAATTTGACTATAATTTCAAGTCATTGATTGACGAGATGTGTGCAGAATCTAGAGAGGATGCTGCAGCAGCCACAACACAACAGAAGTCTTTCCAGAGGACACTTATAAGTGATGCACCGCTTTTTTTAATACCTCATTTAAGGAACAGAACGGAGAACAAACAGAATAAAACCTTTATCAACAACATGAAAACAACAAATACACTTATTAATGACCCTCACACACACAGAAACACATATTCAAATTTCACACACACAGAAACATACAAATACAATCACATTCACACACACTCACACACACAGACACAAACACTCTCACACACACAGAAACACAAAAATATACTCACACACATACACTCAAACACACCAACACACACAAACTCACACAACCTCACAAACACACAAACACTCACTTGCACACGCACAAACAAACACACACACACCGTAACCAAAGCTACAACAAGCGATGGATTTTTCGGGAGATAATGAGAAAACAAACGGTTGTTTTATTTTCTTTGTGAGATCAGAGATCAGGAGTCTCACGGCTGCAGCAAATGATTTCAGATGAAAAGGTCAAATTAAAGAGTCTCCAATTATTGATAAAAGTCTCAGATTCTGCTTCAATCAAGGCTCAACGGACAGAAATGACTTTAGTAGCTGACCCAGCTGTCGACCCGTCGGCTCATGTGTTGTCAATCGATGAAGACGTTTTCTTAATTTCTTTGCGTTTGGTCGGTTTGCACGTCTCTTTCATTTGCAGTGTTTTTGTCCCTGCGGGCCACCGTAGGGTGCGAGCTGTGGTATTTACCAAGATAGACAACAGCTCCGAAAATCCACTCTGCTTCATTGCATCATCTTTTTCTTCATCGTTTTGGCAGGCAGGAGTCGATCTCGCCAACGTTTGATCCACAAACAAACGGCTCTCCTCCCCAGAGCTGCCTGTGCTCGTCTTCTCTTTGGCATTTTAAAGCACTTGACATCAAAGAGATCGGGAACGCGCCTCAACTCCACCTTAAATCTCACACGTCAGGAAGTGAGATGTTTTTCTAGAGATGTCAGAAACGTCAAGATTAAACTCAATCATTTTTAAAGAAAGAGGAATGCGAGAAGGTACGTTAAACTTTAGCTGACGAAACACAAGGAAAGGAAAGAGCCACAGGATTGATGATCCCTGCAGAGACGCCGTTAAAAAACAAAAACAAATCAACCGGCATCATGAATCGTATCTGGAAAAACTGGGAACTCAAGAAGCTTCATGAGGATGAATGGAAATAAACCTCCACAAATTAAATGTGAAATTATGTCCGAAAAACAGCTGTTTGTTTTGTAATAAAGCTCCACCTAGTGGGTAAAATATGAACTATTAGCGTAAAATATGAAGTATTAGAATAAAATATGAATAATTAGACTAATATCTGAAGTTTTAGTGTAAAATATTAATTATTTGACTAAAGTATGAACTATTAGAGAAAACATGAATTATTAGATTAAAATATCACCGATTAGACTTAAATAGGAGCTATAATATTAAAATATGAACTATAAGGGTAAAATATGAATTATTAGACTAACATATTAAGTTTTAGAGTAAAATATGAATTATTGGACTAACGTATGAACTATTAGAGAAAACATGAATTATTAGATTAAAATATCACCAATTAGACTAAAATATGAGCTATTAGATTAAAATATGACCTATTAGATTAAAATATGACCTATAAGAGTAAAATATGAATTATTAGAGTAAAATATGAATTATTAGACTAACATATGAACTATTAGAGTAAAATATGAATTATTAGTGTAAAATATGAACTATTAGAGTATAATATGAATTATTAGACTAACATATGAACTATTAGAGTAAAATATGAATTATTAGTCTAACATATGAACTACAAGAGTAAAATATGAAATATTAAGTGTAAAATATGAATTATTAGACTGAGAGATCTTTCTTGTTTGTATCATATTTGAGACAATTGCTAATCATCAAATGTGGACTAAAGTGAAGCAACAGTTGCGACTACAAGTCAGAAAGTTTCATAATAAAACTTACCAGAAAAAAAAAACTTACAACTTACCAGTGCATGTGTGACAACTTATGAGAAGCATGAAGGTAAATTTGTCCCTGTATGCTGTTTTATTTTGTGACGGTCCAGTTAATTGCAGTTGTTCGCTCTCAGCTGATGAGCAGAAACCTCTGGAGAAACCTGGAGCTTCTCATTTTTGTTCAGAGGCACCCAGGCACCTACTGATCTCAGCGGGCCTACGCAAAAAATGGGAATAAAAGCGAGAAAGGAATGATCCGAGTCATGGCTGACCGTCTGACCGAGGGTGGCGCACTGAGTGGGCTCGGAGTGTTTGAAACTGGTGGGACAATCTGCTGCCATGGCAACAGACCGAAATCAATGAGGCTGTCTCGGAGAACGCACAGATGAGAAACAGATAACTGTGGAGAAGTGGCAGCTGGTTGAAGTTGTTCTCTGCGTCCCAGGATGTACACCCATCCTGCCACAACATTATAACCGCTGATCGGTGAACATAGAACAACATCTCCTACAATGGCACCTGTCAGTGGGGGAGATGTTTTAGGCAGCATGTGAACATTTGGTTCCTAAGTTGACAAGTTGAAAGCAGGAAAAATAAGATTCCGAGTGGCTTTGACAAGGGATACATTGTGACGGCTTGACAACAAGATGTTGTTGCGTGGTTTAAGGAAGGAGAGCCGGTGAATCGATGAAAAGATCATAAATGTCCCAGGCTAAATGATGAGCGAAGGTTTGCCTGTGATGTCTGATCACACGGAAGAGTCACGTTTAAAACCTTTTTAAGAACCTCAAGTTAGAGAGAATGAGCCCAAAATGACACCCAAGTCTTAAAATTTACTTTGAGTCCACATCATTAGAAAAGAGAGGCAGGCACAACTGAGAGAGAGACAGACAAGTTCAGACTAAGACATAGAGAGAGAGAGAGATCGTTTTAGACTCAGACAGAGAGATAGAGAGAGACGGGTTCAGAATCAGAGAGAGAGAAACGGGTTCAGACTCAGACAGAGAGAGAGAGACGGGTTCAGACTCAGACAGAGAGAGAGAGACGGGTTCAGACTCAGACAGAGAGAGAGAGACGGTTTCAGAGTCTCAGATCCATGAGGAACCTGTGATTCTGCACCCTTTAGAAGTTGTGTGAGGACTCAGACAAATCCTAATGGATTTGTCTGAAGTCACACACACCCTTGTCACACACACCCTTGTCACACACCCTTGTCACGCTGAAACAACAAACGAGTTCAAAGGGAACCCCGACTATAAAGACATTAAGGCTTCAATATGCCATAAATACTTTTTCATAATGATACACGGTTTTAAGAAAACATAAAATACTGTCATTACTGTATAAATCCAAAGATATATATAAACCTCAATGTTTAAAACATATTTGACCTACGCAGGTCACCATTACTTCTAGGACGCAAAGCATTGTGGGTTGATGACGTACAATGGTTGATGTCGCTTTGAGTCGCTGGAGTTTGATGTTTTCGTAGCATTGGTGAGGGAAAAATCAATAATAAAGGTTGATAATGGGGCATTCTGCTGCTTTTGGTTGTACTTTCCAGTCGAAGGGCAATAAGGGAAGCGATGTAAGTCTTCACAGCGTTCCCAGAGATAAGAAGAAGAGAAAATGGACGGAAGACGCCCGTAGACGTACACAACTTCCAAAGGACCCGCGTCCGTGTTCGTGTCACTTCTCCCCTGATGTATTTGTAGCATTTAGTCCACCACATCTGCTAAATGAGCATTCGGGTCATGGTGGTTTTAAACAGAGGCTGAAACAAGATGCTGTACTTACAATATTTCCACACAAGGAGATTAAACGCCACCGAGAAGCGAGTGACAACCGCTGTAAGAATTGGCAAAGACAGGAGACGCTGGACGCTCTCCTGCTAAAATCTGAAGGAGCTCACGGATGCAGAGTCTGAAAGCGGCGTATCGGACACGACTATGACCGTAGAGGATATCATATACGATAAGTAAGTAAGGTTTCAGCGGTAAGTAAGTAAGGCTCTCTTTTCAAAACCCAATGAGCCAAATAAAGCAAACTGACATGATCGTTCCAGAGTGATCATAACGGGGTTTAAATGAAGTGTCAGATGTTGCTGATTAAGCGTTTCCCTCAGATCGTAGGCAGCATGGATAATCGAGGCTTTGTCTGCGTATCTCAGATGTCAGTGCTGATGTGGGGGTCAATCTTATTAAAGCAGGAATTATTCCTTTTAAATGAACATGAGCACAACGTGTGTTATCTGCAGCTCCGCACTACAGATCAGATTATTTATCAATACTTAATGAGGCGTAGCTGCGTTGAACCGATGTTCAACTTCTACTGCCAGCTGCAGCTGCTCAGAAACGAGTGGAATAATTTGGGAAAATTACATGTTTTGCTCAGCCAGCTCTCAAACTGTCAGTATTTGGATGCAAAAACAACCCTTCAGAATGCAAATGCTGACAAAGTGGTGACCGGCTCAAGTGAAAACTCCAATATGCATTTTTGCACAGATTGGCTGCACTCATATCTGTGTTTGTTGAGCTTTTCTAAGTCCTTCTAAAATCAAAAACATGCAGTTATACTTCCATCAACAAGATAAAAATAGTCTACGCCATCATCCACGGCCGCAAACACCTTGAATCCCCTGCAAATCCCCCTCAAATTAAAGGTGAAGTTATGTCTTAAAAGGTGTTTTTTGAAAAAAAGAAAAGAAAAAAAAGTTCCCCTTGAGAGTAAAATATGAACGATTACAGTAAAATACAACATATAGAAGATGGATCCGCTCAAATCGACTCATTTGCACCAAATCTGGACTAAATCGGATCAACAGTGAGGAAGTTAAGGCCCAAAAGAATTTGGAGTTCAGGATATTAATGTACGTAAATATAGAAAAAAATGCAGACAAACAAAACAACATTTTAATGACCGGAAAATTAAAAATAAAAAAAAACTAATGGGAAATCTTGAGGAAACACACTTACAGTGAAAACAGGAGGACATCAGGCCGACAACCAGGCTGGAACGAACCAGGGAGTACCAAAGGTTGTCACTGGCTGGAATCGCAGATGAACTAAGAAGAAGACGACCAACAAGCTGACTATATACACAGGGAGAAAACAAGACACAGGTGCGACAAAGAGAGGAGGTTCAAGGAGGAGGAGACAATGAGACACACCGGGAAACAATCAGGGAGGAGGAGAGAGTGAGACACACCTGGAAACAATCAGGCAGGAGGAGCGAGTGAGACACAGGTGGAAACAATCATGTATTATGTAGTAACATCCATATGAATACCAGGACCCGGGGTTTCCCAGCAGACCGTTGCCCAAAACATCATCCTGCCTCCACCGGTACATTTTAATCCCATAGTGCACCCTGTTACCGCCTCTTCCTCAAGTTAGGAACACACACACCTGGCACCTAAACATGATCTAAACAAAAAATATGATTCGTCAGATCTGACCACCTTCCTCCACCGATCCATGGTCCAGTTCGGACTCTCATGTTCCCATTGCAGGGTCTCGGACTATGGTCAGTATAGGCGGTCTGACCAGTCTGTGTCCATGTGGGCCCATATGCAGCAAGCTGCAATGCACCTTCTGGTTCCTCAGAACCAGCATGAACTTTTCCAGCTTCTTATCTTATCTTATCTTATCTTATCTTCTATAGACCAGTTTGGATCTGCTTAGACAAAGATTAGATTAGAGACTACACCTCGTGACACAGCCACAAACCTGAAAATCTCCTGGGTGACACAAGCAGTTTAAATATAGAATGCCGATACGATGAGAGCGTCGCTGTCAGGAGGAAAAATGATCCAGAGCCAAAACGATCTCTGAAGGCGCTGCAGCAGCAACATAGCTCAGAGCGTCTCAGGGAGACGGGAGGAGAAGACGGAGTCCTGACCTCCAAGCTTTCCAGTATCGTCTCTGAGGGAAACACAGAGCAAGGAGTGAACTTCATTGGAGTTTGTAGAAGAGATGAAAAGGTTTTCAGCATTTGTTTGGACCTGTGTCCTCTGGCCACAAAGATCTGTGTCTCTGGGATCAAAGGGTGGCAGGATAGTGGCTGCAGAGGTTTTGGGAGAGATGAAATCACAAGAAACAGAAATCTCAGCGGGGGAAAAAGTACTTCGGCTTCCAAAGCAGACAAATGGGCCAAAGGCAGAGCAAATAGCAGCAGGCAGATTGATTTTCCAGCTCTCTGGAGCGCCTTTCTGCCCTTCACAGGGCAAGAAACAAACTTTTATTTACCCGCTGAAACTTAATTGTTTAATTCTTGATAACCAGGACATAAAAGGTCATGAACATCACTGCGGAACCTTGAGAATGAGAATAAAATCAGCCGTAACTCGTTTATGATCTTTATACCGCAATGACATTAAGGGACGTATACAGACCTTTATGTTAGTTTATTTGTTGTTAGGGTTTCGTCACTGACCCCAGTTTGTATCTATCAAGACACAATTGTTCCCGCTCATCTTTTTACTACTGGCTGTCTAACAGTGTAAGATTCGATGGTGACATCACATGACTGGTTTTTCTATCGCTCATTCTGCACATCAGGTTGGTCGTAATGTCAACGTGTGGGTCAAGTAGGCTTACCAACACTGGTAAGAATAAGTGGTTACCAACAATGAATGGATGGATGGATGGATGGATGGAGTGGGGCACCCTACTTCTAGTTAGTGAGCAGACACGCTTCTGACAGCAGAGGGGGATCCCACACTCAGGAGTGGGAGAGGGGGAGGCATTTATATTAATGGCGCTATCCTATTATCATAATGTGTAAGGATGGATGAACGTATGACGCGAGGGAGTGACACAATCTGATCTTCAGATCGTTCCTTAATGATAACATCTCTCCAGTGAGGCCTGGGCTCCCGTCCACCTGTCTGCTGCACACCCCTCCCTTCCCCATCTCCCACTTCAGAATGAGCGTCAGAGTGGGTCATTTCCTCCCGTCATAGAATGTGTATTGGAGTGGGATACCTCAACGTCCCTTCAGAACCTAGCAGACCCGGCTGGGTTCGGACAAACATTTGAAAAAGTATGTTCAAGTTCATTTCAGGGACTGTATCGGCCTCTGTCATTCGAGATGACCGAGAGTCCCTGAACGCAGCACAGGCTGTGTTACATTTGTCACATTTCAAGCAGTAAGTTGTCATGTGTGAGCCTAGCTTAAAAAATTTAAGACATCAAGAAAAACCTGCGTGCTGGAAAGTTTAAAACTACCAAAATCCATACAGGGGAACCAACTGTTTGGAGGGATTTTGAATAAGATGTGGATGTAGAATCTAAGGAAGCATTTCCTCAATTTCAGTACATTTATAGCCACTGTGTGTAATGGATATGTTTAAAGCAAAAACCAGCGGCCTCTGAAGGTCATCTGCACTGCCGACGGGAGTTATGAGGGTGAACAGATGCCTCCACATTGAAAACTCTTCTATTTTACATGTGCTGTTTTCTTAGGGAGCACAGTTTAGTCAAAACACCAGACCAGATTCAATCAACCTGCTGTCAGAATTTACTCTGACCCCTCCTCTGCTCTTCCCGTCTTTTCCTCACCACACTTCCTCCCCCCGGACGACTGTAATGCTCATGGCGCACAAAGGCTTCAACCTCCAGCATCCCCAGAGGCCGTTTTGCCTCCAGGTCTGCTCAAGAATGTTGCTGTCAGGCTTCATTTATGTCAGGTTGTTCGGCAAAATGTTGTGATGTTCAGGGTTAAGAATTTTAGATTCATCCTCGCTGCAATTGTACAGTTTGAAACATGTTTGTTTGTTTTGAAACAGAAGTTTCAGTAGGCTCTCTCTCTGGTGACTTTTTCCAGGTTGTACCCCACATTTCAACCCTACGATCCTGAGCGGGCAGAGTGGGATGCTGAAGCTGAATGCTGGCAAACATCTTCAGCTACTGGTGGAGACTTTAAGTGAGCAACGGGAAACAGAATAATTGATAAAGGCACGATTAAATCTAAAAACACATCTTTCCTTAAAGACATCTCGGACCTTTATTTCTCTTTTCAAAAAGAATTTCTCTTTAGTTTAGAGTCATTACCATCAAACACTTAATTGATGTGTCAGTTTTGACTGTTTGGGATCTTTTAATCACAGTAGAGGTCTGAAGAAGAAAATTGTTGCTTTAATGCAGCCATTAAAAAAATTATCTCGTCTGGATCTTTTCTTTGAAAGGGTACAGAATCCCGGTAACAACATTATAAACATTCGAGCACATATTTAGTCACTATTTCTTACTGAATAATGTGACTGAACCTGTTTTATAATAAGACCCTGTGGCAGCATGTATACGCTTAAGAGTAAGGGGCCAAGGACGGAGCCCTGGGGGACACCACAGGTCAACGGGGCCAATGAGGAGGAGGCATTAATCACGGCTATCGAGGAAGTTCTATTCAGTAAGCAGAATTGTGTATTTATTTTATTCTTTTTGGATGGTGGGCATATTAAAGCCTGTGAGGACTTAGGAATCAGAATTGTGTAACTTGATACAACCAAAAAAGTCAAATAAGAGTCAAAAAGTTTTCTAAGAACATTCTTGACCATAAAGTTGAGCTAATCTAATTAAAATATCCTCTTTTTTTTTACTGTTTAAAAACATACTTGAGGAAACAATTTGTCCTTTTATGGTAAATTTAGAGTGGCAAAGATATAAAATGCATAAATGTCTCCAAAGAAATAAAATATGCAAAGAAATCATTGTTCCGTTTTCCTTGGTGAGGACATTAAAGGGTTTTAAGTACATAAGGTCAAATGTATTCATATTAAATCTTACCTAAACCTTACATTAATCAATCTCTTTTTGCGTTATTGCCGACGATTTATGTGAAGACATTTACCGGAAAGACCGCCAGTAGAGGACAGCAAAGGTCGAACAAGAGGAAGGTTTCACTCTACACCCTGTCATCATTTAATCAATTCAATTTTGATACATTTAGCTTTGATTTAATTGGGTTTAATTTGGTTTTGTTGGACTGTCTGTTGTCTAAATAAATTAGTTCATATTTATGATCCTGGACTGTTTCAGTCACAACGCCATTTAACATATGGGTTGGATTACAATTGTTTGTGATATCGTTAAATCGACACATTCATTGCTTTGTAGTTTCGAGTTGGGCATTAAAGGGGTCTGTATCCAGTCAGGAGAAAACATGCTTTCAGGTGGACCCAGTGGCAAAGAGGGTGGTATCATCCGCATAAAAAGATGCAGTACAACGCCGAGTGAGAGAAAATAAATAGCTTATACAGAGTAAAAAGTAGTGGACCTAATACTGATTCTTGAAGAAAACTTTTATCAACTGTTAGAGACTTTATTTTTTTTACCTTCGTCAACCACGTTTGAACAATTGAAACAGTTCAAGGCAGATATATGGATAACAATCCAGATTAAGATCTCCAGCTATAGTTTCCTATTTCCGTCCAGAGAATTCGATAAAGGCCAATTATGTTGAGGTGAGCATTCCCTCTAACACCGATACAGTACAACGTAACACAACCAAATCCATCTTATATAATAATGAGGAATTGAGTAGAGGTCCGAAAAATTTGTTCTTTACATTCCTCCTTCTCGTTTTTCTGAGTTGGACCCAACAACGTCAATGTCTTCTGAGCCTGTTTCAATCGCTAACACGTTTAGAAAACCCTTTTTAGAAAGCAAACTCCTGATGTTTGGACGTGAAATATGGAACCATTACAGTTCAGAAAATCAGGGGAGGAATTTATGCTATTTATAACGTTACATGTGAAACGTTTGGAAAAAGTGGCGGCCGATGGAAAGAAAAGAAATGTACGAATGGAGATATTTTAATTAGGTGATCAGGGTGTATTTATACATAGTCTCATTAGCAGATGGTCTCATTTGGTATTTAATATTATTCATGATTATTTATTGTCATTGTCTATTTAAATTCCATGTTTTTATCCTGTAAACCACTTTATGACTTTTTGAAACGTGCTCTACAAATAACATTTATTATTAAGATTATTTATAAAAAAGCTTGAACATGTCATTCCACATAGTGCTAGTAAAGGTCTTTCACTTATATGAGTGGGGGGACATCGGGGTCATCCTCAAACCCCTCAGAGAAGCTGCTCTGGTCTTCGGCGTCGGGTGGAGCTGCTCTGGACGTTTCTAGAGGGGCACGTTTGTTGCTTTGGTGTGATACGATTTTGGCGAGATCGATGGCGGTGCTTTTACTGGGGTCCACTTCCAGCTTCTCAGGAACTTTACTGTCTCTGTTAAAAACATCAGGGAGTGAAATAAGTATCACGAGAAAAAACTTTGCCCTTCTTTCTGAGCGTGTCCGACAGAAAGAATATAACAAAATCTACATATACAGACATAATGTATTACTGTTATTTGCTGTTTGATTTTTTAAATAGTCAAATTTATACGCAGATGAACCATAACATTATAACCAATCATCTGATGTTGTGTAGGTGCATCGACTCCATCTTTATCTTCCACCTCCTCCTGTAAGTTGCGAGGTTGGGGTCTCCATGGATCACACGTGTTTTTGTCCAAACCACAGTTAAAATGCAACGGTCTTCTGGTCGTCACAATTTGGCCCCGGTATAAGTCGCTCAGATTGCATCAGGTTATTCCTGCATAAGGGTCCATTCCTGGATAAAATGACACCAAACAATCTGACACCACATTAATGAGGTGGTGTCTCCCTAATGCACATTAACCAAACCAAAAGGTAGCTCACACAAAAAGTGGAGCCTCCCCTACTGACATCTAACCCTCTGTCTAAGCTCCACCCTTGTCTTTGGACAGCTACTGATTTGAATGCAGTTCCCCCCAGAGAAACCACAATAGGACTCCACCCACTTTCTCATTGTGACTCATTCCAATCTCACATCAAGTCTATCACCAAGTTCATTTTCTACCACTGCAAGAACATTTCCAAACTCCAAGTCCATGGCAGGAACCCTCATCCATGCCTACCTTACTTCCTTACTTCCTTACTTATAAACTATTGCAATGGAGTCTTGTCTGAGGTTCTCAGCAAAGCCATAGACAGATTCCAGTATGTGCAGAACTCAGCTGCCAGGGTTCTGACCTGTACCAAACCCTGGCAGTACCTTAACCCAACCCTCATCCACCTCCACGGGTTCCCAATCAAGTTCGCATTCACTACAAGATCTTCCTTCTAACCTACAAAACCCTCCCTGTCTTACAGTTACTGACCCCCTCCCACCCGACACTCAGACATTGGTCTGCTCTCTATATTCACACACCAAACTGCAAACTTTTAGGGATGGAGGGGCATTTTCAGGAACACCACCTGTTCACCGTGACCTTTAACCTCAACTAACTTTCTTATTAGTGTTACCTCCGCCATGGAAGTAAGTTATGTTTACACCCACATTTGTTGTGGGTTTGACTACTCAAAAAACTACAGGACGGATTTGCATGAAATGTTTACCAAGAGGTAAATTTTGGAATATCCTAGAGGTGATCAAATTCTGGTGACGTAACGTGTTTCACAGCATTTCAAATTAAATAAAACAAAATACTAAGCAGTGTGGAGTAGTGATGTCACAATGTGGCCAATGCTGCCTTTCTTCCTTTGGTTTTCACTTTGGGTTGAAGCCGGGGCCTCACGAGCTGAACAGAGACACTGAAGTGGAAGGTGCAGGAGATTAGCGAGTATTTGAGAGATACTCAGAGAGTTTTTCCGAGTTGTCTGTAGATTTAAAGGCTGGTTATAACTCAATAACTACACCCTGGGTACTGTTATGTCTTGGTGGAGTTTTGCGCTCTCCGAGTGCTTTTTATAGTTTTAATATATTTTTCTTTTTTTTTCGGTGCCTATCTATGTTAAGCATCATATAGCAATATAAATATAAATTATTATATGAACTAGAATTATTATTATCAATACGAAAAACACAAACTGGTCGCTTATACATGTACCAATTTAATTCTCAACAAAAAAAATCTGCAAACAACTGCCTGATTTCTGACCTAATTTACAGATTAAACCTGATTGGTTTGTGGAAGTTGATTAAATCACTGCTAATGTGTGCAGAGACGTCAAAGTGATGATTTAATGTGAGCGTATGACGTCCACAGGGGAGCAGATAGACGTCAGTGACTGATGGTTTGAATTCAGGACCCGCATATTTCAAATATATATGACGCTGCATATATACACTCGGTATCAGGTGTGGTACTGAACCAAGCTTCATACCTACCCATGTATGTTCAGGTTCTGTAAAGCCGAGAGATGACAAATGAGCACATGTCAAATACACCATGTTTAATATCAGGGCAGGATATAAATTGACTGTGGATGAGACGACTCTGATGTCACGAATTAATCACACCGAAGAAAGATGCAGACCTTGAGGCGTAATTTAATTTCCTGTTAAGAATTTATAATATCAGGGAAAAAATGCTCTTGGGATTAAGGGTTCATTTTGTCACATATATTCTATTTAGTATCTCACAAGTTTTCCTATTAGGTTTTTATAATATTTATACTCTTTAGTTTGAGTTGAGAGTTCATCCAGCTTTATTTTAGTTAAAGTATTTTAGCTTTAGTCATTGACCTGTTAACATTGTTCTCTTAATCAGGTTCTTTTTTTTAATACTTGAGCCATTTAGTCAAGATAAAACTTGTTTTTTTATATAATTTCACAACAAGTTTATTTGATGAGAAACATATTTAATGATTAAGAATGCAGCTTTGCGCAAAGTCTCCGGACTGATGATGTTTTTTTTTTTCCTGGAATAAATCCAGACCTGGAGCACGTTCTGATTTGCATATTCATTTTGAACCACTCACGGCTCCAAGAGAGCTCCACAGTTTATCCCACACTGTGAAAATGTGTATCTGTGTATCCCTGAAAAGCCACAAATCCACTGACTGAACTCCCCAACTTAAAAATGAAGTTAAGTCCGAGGAAGAGCGTTTTTCGTATATATAGCACCCCCTAGTGAGTAAAATATGAACTATTGGTGTAAAATACGATATACACTAGATAGATCCCTGATAAAATTCATATATACTAAATTAGAGATTAAGCTCCTCCTAGTGTTGGAAATATGCAACAGAACAGTCCCAAAATAAATCCAGTTCTTCCTCATACTAAGGTCTATTTGGGAATAAAATCTGAAAGTGATCGGTGGAATAGTTTTGGAGCAAGCAACACGATGATGTCATTCCATGTTTATCAAGGGGGCGTGTCATTATCAAGTCTATAATATGTGATGGACAGCTATCCATCACAACCAGCCGCTGAAACACAAAGAACTCGGCATCTCAGCAGCAGATCTCCATCTAATTTTGTCTCATTAACAAAAACTAGAAGGAAAATTAGTCGAGCAGTTCACTCCGTCAAAGATGAATTTGATTTAAATCAGCTTCCCTGAGAGACGCTGGAGTATAAATGAGTTTCAGGTGTGTGTCGACACACTGGCATCTTCTGATTTACCCGGAGGAGCACGACTCTTCTGATTTAATCTCCTGTACAGCAGCAGCAGGAGGAGGAGGAGGAGGAGGAGGAGGAGGGGCTCCTTCATTACTCTGTACATTCTGTCTCTTGTTTATTAAGAGGGGAATAAAGCTACCGGCGGACGAAGACTCTGTCTGGTAGAAATGTTCAGCCCGGACTTCATCCTCTGCACTGAAGTAAATCCGCAGCGGTAAAATTACCGGCTCGGCTCAAAGAAATTGAAAGTAATTCAGAGGTTATTTCTGCTGAAAGAGGAGGAACGCCTGTGTCTATTCATAGAACGGGTGCATTCACGCTCACAGGCGTGGTTTCAGAACAACATTTTATCTGCGACTGCCAAGCATGGCTGTCGGGGAGGTTGTATTCCACAAAAAAAAAACAATCTCCCGCGTTGAACAAACAATCCCCGCTGATAGAAGCTCTCAGATGAAATGCGAACTTATGTCTGAAATAGTTGTGTTTTTCTTAAAAAGAAATGGCCTCCCAGTTATTAAAGTATGAACTATTAGAGTAAAACACAATGTTTAAATGACAGATATGCATGAGTCGATTCATTTGCATTCAAATTTGGAGTAAATTAAACGGTTGAGAAATTATGACCCAAAAAACGTCTAGAGATGAAGCTCCTCCTCGTGGTCGAAATATACAACTGACATTTTAGAAAATCAATCAAGCTCTTCCTCATACTGAGGTCTTCGTAGGTATAAAAGGGAAAGTGATCAATGAACGAGTTTTTGAGTTATCGCGTTTATACGAAGGATCTGCAGCAGTGATGATGATCCTATAAAATATAATCTCAGACTTTTTGGGGATATAAATAAACTGATCAAACATAACATTATAAATATTGATAGGTGATGTCAGAAAGACATTGATGGTCTTTTTATAATGCCACCTGTAAGTGGGAGGGGCTTAATAGTGAGGAAGTGAACAAGCTCCTCCTTTTATCCGCTCCTCTGTGTGTGGAGGAACAGTAGGAGCTCTGGGAGATTTCTGACCAAACCATCAGAACCAGACTCCTTGATGGTGGCATGAGGGCCCAACGTCCTCCAGTGGGTCCTGTGCTCACAGTCCAGCACCATGAAACTGGATTGATGTTCACCAGAGAACACCAGGATGGACAGGTTCTCCATCGGTGCCCTGTTCTCCTCACAGATGAGAGCAGGTTCACACTGAGCTCATGTGACAGACGTGAAGAGTCTGGAGATGGGCTGGTGAACATTATGGTGCCTGAAACCTCATCCAGCGGGACCAGTTTGGTGGTGGTGCAATGATGGTCTGGGGAGACAGATCCTTGGAGGGGAGCCAACGGTACCCTGACTGCTGTTAGGCACCAGGATGAAAGTCTCTGACCAACTGTCAGACCTTACACCGGTGCAGTGGACACTGGGTTCCTCCTGGTCCAGGACGAGGCCCGGCCTCATGTGGTCAGAGTGTGTAGGCAGTTCCTGGATGAGCAGGTCTTGATTCTATTGACTGGTCCTCACATGCTTCATACCTGAATCCACCCAAGAACTTCTGGGATGTTATGTATCGGTGCATCAGGCGCCAGGAAGTCGAACCACAGACTGTCCAGGAACTCACTAATGCCCTGATCCAGGTCTGAGAGGAGTTCCTCCAGGTCTCCCCAGGATCCAACATCAGCAGCAGCAGGTCCAGATGTTGTCTGGAGTGCTTTCAGGCATGTGGGGGTCAAACCCAATACTGAGACACATTACGAGCAGTCCTGATGAAACTCACTCCAGTTGGATCAGAACATGTGAATTCAGTTTTTCACTTTGGTTATGATTCTGATTTAGAATCCAGTCCTCAGTGGGGATCATGGTTTGGTTCGGTTTGACCATTACATCATTTTGTTCGGAAGGAATTACTCGATGTTTATCAATAAAGATTTTCAACATGAATGATTCATTTATCCTGATCCGATGTGTGATAAAGTGTTTTTCTGTGCTGTTGTGAGAGGAGGAGGTCTAGTGAACGTCTGTGACTAAACCTCAGTCAGATTACCGCTCTCAGTTCTCAATGAGGGCCACCGGCAGGAATTGAGTTATAATCGGCTGCGGTAACGACATCAGCAGGTTCTGCTTCATGTCTCTGATCTACAGTGGATTGGGTTTGGAGTGATTTGCATTTAGATAAGAACCAGACTAAACAAGTCACATTCACTCAGAGAGGGTTGGCGCTATCTTCAGCATGGCCCGACGGAGACACCTGATTCGATGATGTGAGATTTGTTACACAGTGTAAACGACTATTTCAGGTCACCCGTGGCCTTTAGTTAACCCTTTAATGTCCTGCTCAGCTGTTTGGTTGAACTCGTTTTGAGTTTCTGTTTCTCATTGAAAAATGTAACTGTACCTGTTCATAGTATGACCCAGTGGCAGCATGTATGTGGTAAAGAGTAAGGGGCCATCGATGGAGCCCTGGGGGACACCGCAGATGAAAGGGGCCACAGAGGAGGAGGCATCAACCATTGGTATTAAGAAAATCCTATTTAAAGTGGGATTTCTTTCTGCATATTAAAGCCTGTGAGGACTAACTAAACAGAATTATGTAACTTACACAAGCAAAAGGGTCTAATAATAATCAAGTAGTTTTCTAAAAATATGCTTCTTCTTTTTTTTTACTGAACACACTGTTAGAAAAAATAATGTCTTCACTGGTAACACACAATTAAATTAACTATATTTCACTCTTAAATGTAATCTGGAAGAACTTAATTTTGAGAGAGATTTGAAGAATTTCCAAAGCTGGAATTTGACTTTTTTAGGCTTTTAGCATCTATTAATGACCTTTAAAAAGAAAAATTTGATGATCATACAGAAATGACTTCTAATAGTAACCTAAAGTAACCTGCAGTTTGTTTTAGTCTTTGTGTGTTCAAATCTTCATTTAAACAATTAACAATAACAATCAAGCAACAACAACAACAATCAAGATATGTTTTACTGGTCATTTGGGGTGGACCAACCCGCAGGCCCACGAAACCGACCCATAATGCACCACCTCTTTTGATCACCTATAGCAACTTTTTTTTGCAATACATTAAAATGTTTAAAAAAAAACAACAAAAAATATACCTTTATATAATTTATTAAATAATAAATTAGTAAATATAATAATTTATAGATATAAAATAATAATAATGAAATAAAAAATAATTAGAAAGAGAATGAAAACAATAAAAATACATAAAAAATATCCAATAAATGTTTTTTTTTAAATGCGCAATCAATACTTGCCAAAGTCTTTCTCAAAGAAAAAAAAAAATAGAAAACCGTATTGATTGGTTTTAAAATCAAACCTCTTTCATATCGAGCCCATTAGCTTGTAGTTTATTTTCAATGGAGCATTCCAAAAATTCCCATCTTTAATCATCTGATCAAGATCCTGTTTTGATTCATTCATCATCCCCAACGAACATGCTGGTGCCGTCAAGTTTCCTTTAACAGAAAACATTGTAAGGATGATTCTATCGTTTATTATTTAAAATAAGCGGGTGTAACAGAGAGGGGTTGGCGGGGGTTAAAGATTTACGGAGTCTTACAGCCTGGTCTCAAGGCAACTCCAACACTTATCTTAGTGAGAGGCCAGTAAACCTGATGGTCAGCACTTCTCTATTGGAGATGGATGGAGGCATTAGTACGTGGCTCCTCTACTAAACTACCCCCCTGGTGTGGAGTCCAGAAATGTTCCCTGTAATGGGTCACCCACAGCAAAGGCCCCCCTGGTCATTATAACTCACAGGTAATGAGGTCTGTGGGCCGTCAGTAGAGGAGCAGAGTCTCTGCCGCTCTGACAGAAAACACGCCGTAATGAGGGCGCTGGAGAGACTGCATGTTCAAATATTGATGAAGTCATTTATTGTAAAGTTTGCAGCCCGGCTGAATCCGGTGTCGGGAGTCAGGTGGGAGGAGGGTCAGGGGTCCAACCAAGCGCTTATTCTTTTGTAAACAGATAATAAAATTAGCCCCGAGGGACACCATTGCGAGGTCGATTTATTAGGAGTAAAGTTGGCTCATGCGTTATTATGACACGGAGCAGAAGTGAATTATGGGCATGAAAGACCAAAAAATGTGCAATAAACAACAATGTATGTGGTTAAAATCCACCACAAACACAAGTTAAACTAGAAAAATAATTATTTGAGTTGATTACTAGTTTGGGCCATTATTTCTATCAGTTAAAGTCACTGTTTTACCAGCTATCAGATATAAGTTTTATGTAACATAAAGGTGCATCACTCCATTATTAGCCTACCCAGTATATTAGTTTCTTGTGCATCAACCTAAAACATATAATCACAATATGAGTATCCAAAAGAGGAGCAGCGTAACTGAGATTAGTTGATTAATCTCAGTTATGCTTGTACGTAGTTTACTAATTAAGTTGTAAGCACTTTAGAAAATCATTAATGAGCTGCTGTAACTCATTAGATATAAAAGGTATCTGTGACCTGATGCTTGCCAAAAAGTGAGCACACTTATCTGTACAGCTAACATGATCTTGCCAAATAGTGACCCACTACGATAGATTGAGAGCTGTGTTATAAGCTGTTTAGAAAAGTTTAAAAAGTTGAAAACTAATGACTTATAAAGTGTTTACAACAACAAATTTATAACCAAATCGTAAACAATTCATAAATACTTTACATTTGAGACGATGAAACACTTAATCAATGCGTTGACTGACAGAAGTTTAACTGGCAATTATTAACTGCGATAGTTAATCATTCAGATACCTTACTGTGTTTGTCATTTGTGACTAATCTATATGCCTTTAATTCCCTTTCTATTGTAAAATAAAGTTCCATGAATTGACTTGAAGAAACGCTGATTTGGAAAACTTGTGTGATATCTTACTAAAATCTTTTAGGATGTTGTGTTTGTTTGTTATTATAAAAAATTCTCTTCAACCTCTTGGAATCTTTGAGGAGCATTTTTTTGCTTTCACATATCACCTACTGTACGTGTATCGGTCCAGCTCAGCGAGTTATAAATAGCATTCACAACGGCTCTAAAACGCCGTTGTGAATGCTAGCTATGCTAGCCGTGATATTGGCCTGCTGGACAATATCATGTCACAGATAATTCCTACACTCTGAAATTTCAAGGCAACCTGCTGCACTTGATTTTTGAGTTGTGACGTCAACTAATTATATTTTGTTCACATAATTTATTACCTCCGCCAAGGAATAAAGTTTTGTTTTCACCTGGGTTTGATTGTCTGTTTGTTTTTCTGTGAGAAAGATTATGGAATGACAGATTTGCATGAAATTTTACCCAGAGGTAGGTTTTGGTATACCTGAGAGGTGAGTATCTTTTAGTGACGTTACGTGTTTTGTGTGTTTAAAATAAAAATGAAAAATTAGACATTTAGAGTAGTGACTTCAAAATATGGCAATTGCTCCCTATGTTCCTTAGATTCCTTTGATGTTTCTTTGCGGGTGGCTCTGGGGGCTCAGTGGGCTGAACAGAGACGCTGAAGTGGAAGGCGCAGGAGCCGAGCGGCTACATAATATCTGAGAGATACTCAGAGAGTTTGTGGAAATTTGTCGGTAGATTTGTCTTAAACCTAAGGTACTGTTGTGCCTTGTTCCTTTGATGTTTTATAGTGGAGAGGAACAGGAAATGATGCAGCAATGTCTGTTTAAGAGTCAGATCAGAGGGAGGTTTTAACCCCTTGGCGGAGGTTTGCGCTTTCTTGAGAGATTTTTATAGTTGATATAGTTTATTCAACTAAGTTAAACTTAATATTTTTTCCTAAGTTTACTCTAAAATCATATTTAGACCGAAGATTTCAAGTTGTCCCCCTTGCAGTGCAGTAGTCATGAGTTCTTGTTTCTCATCAGCCAGTGAAAGGGGACTTCAGGTAAGGAACCTGGTTTGCTCCCTGACACCGTCTGATGTTATTTATTGATGAGGAACGGAAACTGAGCTGTTTTCAAAGCCACCAGACCGCTTGGACGAAATCAATGTTTTGTTGGAGGAAACAGGAGTTGCATTGCTGCCGCCTCCATCACTTTTTTTCTTTGTCATTTGGGTATTTTAAGGTATTAATACATCTTATCGCAACGGATTGGACCGGAGGAGGAAGACCAGCAGCTGAAATTAACCCCGTGAATGCAAACTCTATCTGCAAGTCTGTGAGCCGGTTGGAGCTGTAGTTCTGTTCCGGCTCGTTTAAGCCCCTGGCTACGTTTAGGGTTAGTTGTGTTAAGCTTCTAAAAGCTTGAAAGGTATCCAATTAGCTCTCAGTTTTCTGGACCCGCTCGCTGGACAATAAAACAATCCTGGTCAAAATCAATCAATCCAAATCTGTAAGCAAGCTGAGCTAACATTACTAGCACATCGACTCACATAAAATCTGATTAAATTGTCAATATGGAAGTTAAATCTGTGGTCAGAAATGTTGTTAACATAACATTACTGGTGTTAATTATTCCTGAGGACTTTATCTTTAATTGCACTGTAGCTAACCCCTGTGTCGTTCCTAACAGAGCCGTAGAGCGAACGTAGTTTCCCTTTCACCTATCGTGTCTATTTGGAGGCTTGTTAAAATAATAATTATAAATCCAACAATGACTGTCTGCTACGTTTATTTATCATTTATATGTAGAAAAATTGAAATCGATCAGAGTGTCCAGGTGATGTAGGGAGCTGTGCACGAATATAATCTAATGAAGCCGCCTTTGAATCTGATGAATTCCCACAAAGTACGACCATATGATAATAAAATTAATGTAATCTCTTTACCAGCCTGTGCTGCAGCACCAAGGCTAGCAAATTGTGGTTCAGGGTCTTGCTCAAGGAGCCCTTGAAATGTATGATACGATCAGGTACCAACATATTTTAAAGAGCTCCTCGTTCCATATTATCCAACCAGGACATAACGTTCCCAGGATGCTGGGTTACTTGTAGTCCACAGAGTCTCCAAAAGTAGCGAATGTGAGCAGAACCCGCCAGCTATCAGCCCGTCTCGGTTCAGGGGGAAGACCCCCTCTCAACATTTATGAATAGGATTAAATTCTTCCTTTTTGATCAAGCTTATCATTTACGCTGGCCTCAACTAGCTCTTAGCTATGCTGCTATAGGTTTAGACTGCTAGGGGGTTTCCCATGATGCACTGAGCTTCTCCGTCTCTCTCTTTATACATCCTTGTCCCATTAATGCATGTTATTATCTTGACTTCTTCCCCAAAGGCTTTTTCTCCCTACAGGGTCACGTGGATCAAGACCGGATCTGCTACTACGGACCTGGTTGTTGCCCACTGATGACATTATTATTATTACTACTACTACTATTGTTATTATTATAATTATATTAAAAGGCAGACCCCTGTTGCAACGTGCTCGTTCATGGGAGATTTGTTGGGTCTCTGTAGAATAAAGAACACAGAGTTCAGTCTAAACCAGCTCTTTTTGAATTTTTCTTCTTTTTGAATAAGCACTACATCAATAAAATGTATTTGATTTGATGTAGACTGAAGGGCAGTCCAGGGATAGCTGGACAAAATACATTTGAATGCATCGACTCCAACTATCAAAAACTTTATGAGACTCATTTCAATGTTTTGGACGGAAAAAAAAAAATCTTAATGACTAAATTGCTAACATGAAAAAAATCTGTCTAATGATAATGACAATAACCGTTAAACACAATAACAGTGCTGCTCAGCACTTCACACTGCTGCAGCGTACAAGCCCACTGACTCAAAAATAACGAAAGATTGTCCCATTGCTCTTGACCCTGACCTCTGACCCTTCAAAGCGACGTCCTCTCAGGCGACATGAGCTTTTAGATATCGTTTGATTATCCATCTCATGATACAATTTACACAAGCCCTGCCTTGTGTCATCGAGCACATCCACTTCTAACCCAATCATGGCCATCAGATCCATTACCATCCAAGCCACGGGGCTGAATATAGGATCTGTGGGTGAGCCTTAGGTCAAAGTTCACCCCTGATCATTTCCAAATAATGCCATAACTCAGCAGTCTGCAGTGCTGCTCACCTGTCACCTTGCGGTTTCGCAGAAGCAGCTTAGCATTTTTATCGAATGTTTAATTTGTCGATAGAATTGCAGCGGGGCTCCTCACTGTTTGATGGGGCCAGATGAAGGACAGGAAGCGGCTCCTGCTCATAAAATGGTAATTAGGTTAGTGTGAGGACGAGAGCACCTCCAGGCAAGGAGAGGAAGAGCTCATTCAAACAGCAGCGAGGACTAAGGTGGTCATTAAGAGGCGGAGCTGCTGAGCTCTGAACCAACCTAAAATACACCTGACCCAGCTGCGTCACACTGAGGTCTAGCCCACAGAGAGGAGCCACTGTGAAACATTTATGCTAGCGGAAAGAATAGAAATAAGCTTGAAAACTCTAAAAAATACTGAATATTCCAGGCATTCTTATTATGAATTCTCTCAGACTTCAAAATACTTGCTTTTGCCTCACTCCTCTGCATTTTCTCCCACATCTAATACACTGTAAGCAAATCCCAGATCAGTCTGCATATTGATTTTTTTTTACAATTCCAGAAATAATGTAAAACAAGAGCCAGAAGAGGAAGAAGAAATTACATGTTAATATCCAAAATAATAAGACTCGACAGCCTTATTAGCAGCTGAGTGGGGTCGTACGTGCTCTGGGTTAGTCAAGACAACTCCTTCTTCTGTGCTCTGGGTAGCAGAGAGGCTGGAACATATTCAAGCTGACACTGGATGAGAGGCCAGGTAAATTCTGGAATAAACACCTGTTCATCACAGCTCGGACACAAAGAGACAGAAAAGCCTTTCACGCTGATATTCACACATATGGACAGTCACCAGGGTAGATGTGAAGCCAAAATACTTCAAGAGAACCCACTCACACGTGAAGAGGACCCACTCAAACATGAAGAGGACCCACTCAAACATGAAGAGGACCCACTCAAACATGAAGAGAACCCACACAAACATGAAGAGAACCCACACAAACATGAAGAGGACCCATTCAAACATGAAGAGGACCCACACAAACATGAAAAGGACCCACACAAACATGAAGAGAACCCACTCAAACATGAAGAGAACCCATTCCAACCTCCACCAAGGCACAACAGTTCCCTAGGTTTAGAAAAAATCCTGCAGATTCCTCCATTATGTCATAGCCGGCCACTAAAACTACCAACAACTCTCAGCAAACCCTCTGAGTATCTCTCAGATACTATGTAGCCGCTTGTCTCCTGCGCCTTCAGCGTCTCTGTTCAGCCCACTGAGCTCAACCCCCAAAGAAACATCAAAGGAATCAAAAGAACAAAGGCAGCAATAGCCACATTACGTCGTCCCTTCTCCAAATGGCTTAATATTTTTACTTGATTTTAAACTCTAAGTCAGCATCTGGAATCACACCTTTAACGTGGGAGAACGACTTCCAAATGATTTTTTACTTGCTTCGCTCGCAAGTACGGTTTTGTACGGTTGTTCTCGCTTTTCTCTATCTGCATCGGTGATGCAGAACTATCCCATGTCCCAGCATACCATCCCTGCCTAGGACACATTCAACAACATGAATCCTCTAAACAGCAGCTGGAGCCTGAATGCCCGGAGCTAAAATTAAACCTACACAGTCCAAGTTTTTAGCCTACTGTATGTGACAAACTCTGAGACTCTCTCATTCCTAGTGTGATGCTGCAGCTCTGGTCAATGTTATCTGTGGTCGGTCCACAGCCATTAGCAGAGAGCCCGCTCTCATCAACACGGCTCATAAAATGAGATATTGCTGTGTTTCGGATACCACAGGCATCTGTAATTAGAACAACAAGGACCTGATAAGCCTCCAAGGCCAAACAAAGAATAAAGCCAGGGCCAACTGAGACCGACGCTTGACTCTGATGGGTTCGTACAAACATATAGCAGCCTTCAGGCCACAGCTGGTGGATAGTGTAGGATATATGACCATTAATGAAGCCAATTATATCTGGTTTTAACATTCATCTCGGGTTAGGACGCTCCGAAAAAGTAACTAGACCTACGTTGTCGTCCCCGACGGCAAGGGTATGTACCGGGAAAGACCCAAATCCCCTGCGTTGTACAAGCAATCCCCCTTATTTAACCCATCAAATGAACTGTGAGGTCATGCCCACAGTATTCTTCTGTAGAAAAATGCCCCAGGTAGTGAGTAAAATGTGAGCTATTACAGTAACATATACTTCATAGAGCTCCTTGAGTCGATTCATACACACCAAATAGGGACTAATCCGGGTTGATGTTCAAGAAGTGATGTCCAAAAAACAGTTTTCTCCTCCTAGGGAGTAAAGTTTGAACTATTGATGTAAAATATGAGATATACACATATCTCCTCGAGTCCATAATATGCACCAAAATTGGACTAAATCGGACTAATGCCTGAGAAATTATGACATGAAAACTTTACGAGATAAATCTCCCCCTAGTGTCAGAAATATAGAAATGAGCTTTCCCAAGGTCAATCTCTTGCTTCTCTGTACTAAGGTCTAAGTTTGATAAAGATCCATGAAATAACTTCAGATTATTTTGGATTATGTCCGGAAAAAAGTGTTTTTCGTAAAAAGCTCCTACTAGTGTGAGAATTATATAACCAACCTTTCCCAAGATCAATGCAGTTCTTCCTGAAACTAAGGTAAATATGTTCAGAATTTCTTTTAATGAATCAATTGAATAATTTTTGAGTTATCGCGCTTACATGAAAAATCTGCGGCAGAAACAACTTTTTTCGAATATATATAACTTCCCTCGTGTTTAAGTTAAACCTGGTCCGAGACTTGTCTAGAAGTAATGAAACATTTAGAAAGAGAACCGAACATGTCAGAGGTTATCCAGTTTGTTTAAGCCACTTTAAAATCATCACAGGGGCGACCAAACTTCATGGAGCCTTTCGACCCTCCTCCACCAACCCTCTCTAGTCCACAGTGGCGGTGAAACAACTGCCCCTCTCTTCTGGGCTGTCAAATAGAGTCCTGCAGGCTATAAAGTAGATCCATTCTCACAACAAGATGATGCCACCCTTTTACCTTTCTCTCCGAAATATTCAAAAGCTTGGTGCATATTTCCATTTCCTTGATCTCAACTCATTGCACCCAACTTTGACGTCAGAACTTGCTGCATTAAACTACCAACCAAAGTTTGATCACCCTCTTTCCTTTGTTGCCTCGGAGGTACAGCGCTGCATCGCAGGTGGTCCTCCTCTGCTCCTGGGTAGAAATAGACGCTGAGGGATCTCTAGTGTTGTGCAGCACTTCTTACCCAGAGTTACACTGCATTTCACCAGCATAAATGTAAATCTAAATCCAAAATGTCAGAGTTTGAGGGGAGCTGTCCATGGTGCTGAATCTTTAGGTCCAATCTTACGTTTCTCGCTGCTCAACGAGTAATGGCTGGTATAACATCCCAGACGGCCCCTCTGAGGGATGGCTGTGACGGCCCAGATACTCCAGCAAAAGGTGTTAAGGTGTTGGATGCCCCCCCCGAAATCCCCCTGTTCAGCATCACAAGTTAGTAAAGCAGATAGCGGCAAACACACCCATCCTGTTAGGATAGGTATGAAAAAGCGCTTAATATGTCCGATGTATTTTAGTTTCAGAGCTTGCAAAAACTTTTGTTGGATGAAAATAAATATGTTTTTCCAACTGTGTTTACTTAAATGAAATGTAAATAACGATATTATGGAATCGTCGTCGACGCCACAGATCCTACACGTTAATGCGGTAACGCAAAACTATTAAGTGGATGATTTTCAAATTCTACAGCAATATAAAGTTTAGTGCGAGGAAGCAGTGGGTTGATTTAGGGAAAGGACTGTTGGATATTTCCAACTCTAGGGGGGAGCTTTACCTCTAAAAGTTTTCAGGCTACAACTTCACAACCGTGATTTTAGTCTAAATTTGGGGCTTATGACTCGACTAAAGGAGATTTATCTTGTAGGTATAACATAAATTGAGCATGATTACGTGCACAACACAGTGGATCAGGTCTTTTCGGGGACATATCCTTGCCGTCGGGGACGAAGTTGTGCTTTTGTTTTCATTATTGTTTTTATTATCGCCTCTTAATGTTTTGTGTTTTGAGTTTTCTGCAGTGTTTGGCTTCCTTACAATGTTACGTTGCCATATTCTACTGACAGCAAAAAGTAGCAGTCTTGTATAATAAACAGGACTAACAACATCAAGGGGCTGAGAAAAGCTACAAATCAAAGTTCACGAAGCAAACGTATTCATTTTTCCTCCTGTAAACCCCTTCACACGGACCCCTGTAGCGTTCGGTTTGCAGCTGCAGAACATCTTTACCTTTTATTGTCATCAGACGGGCTGCTGAGTCGGGCGGGACGCGCTCTGGTTGGACGTTTGATGGCAGTGGTCACTTTGATTTCACCTCCAGCCTAAAGAGACACATTAGAGGGGAAAGCGCGTTTACTGTCAGAGGAAAAGGCTTCCGCTCCTTTATCTCTGAACTGTTTACTGGTGCAGCAGGTATCAGGAGCCACATGGAGGATTAATAGTAGCAGCTCTGACTCTGCAGTATCAGCGCTTGTCCCTGTTTATAGTCACTATAAAAGCCTTCCTTCATCAAACCTCGGAGTACATTATGCCTGATCCTCAGTGGAAGCAGCAAAGCAATCACGGAAAACAGACAACGAAAGCTCCACAGTCAAGTCGTGATTTATTGGACAAAATGAAAGCTTCATCTGTGCTTCAAAAAAGAGAATTAGTGGTTGGTTCATTTTTTTCATCATGTGATTTTATTCTTTCTCCAACACAGTTTACAACAAGAAGCAAAACACAACTTTTTGAGAGCAAAATCTCCCGCCAGATGAAATGTGGTGCATTTTGCAATGCAACTATCATTCCTAGTCGACAATTTAATGTCCTGATCAACTGTTTGGTTGAGCACATTTTAAGTTTTTGAAGAAGAGGAAGAAGAAATCCTTTAATGATCACATACACAGTATAGTGAAATATTTCTCTGCATTTGACCCATCCCTGAGGGAGTAGTGGGCAGCCCCTTTGGGGTTTCAGGGTCTCGCTCAAGGACCCTACGACAAGTAGACCCTAGTAGGACTCGAGCTGGCTACCTTCTGAGCTTCCAATTGAGAGATCGCTGCTCTACCCACTGGGCTACAGCCGCCCCTTGGGTCACTATTCTAGAAGTCTTTAAGAATGTGACTGAACCTGTTTATAATCTGACCCAGAGGTAGCATGTATATGCTAAGATATATGCCCCACACCCATGTAAGGTCGGCCCCAACACTGCCTGTTTTAAATCACACCTTCAACATTATTTTATTCATTGGCCTTTAACCCCGGAGGAGATTCGTGCGTTTGTCTCTTGTGGTGTTAATTAACATTAGATCATGTCAGCGTGTTGCTACATCTTTCTTCATAAATGGCCTACACGCAGCATAAATGCATTGATGGGTTCTGTTGCTGGGGGATCCCTGCAGGTAATGTTCATATTCATATTTTCCTGTTTTATCTTTCCATCCCCCCGTCGCATCTTCTTTTAATCAGAAGGATCACTTCAAAGACCTGGCTGTCCTGATCTGTAGACTTCATCTCCTCAAATCAAAAGTCTTTTTGCATAAACAGGAATGAGCAGCAGCCCTCCTTCAACGTCGTCCACATAAGTATCACTACATCTGGTCTGGTCCTGCAATTCATTAAAGTATCAAAAGGCATCTCTCTGCGGATACATGGTAGATGTGTGTGTAAGGTTTTATGAAATAACTGAGAAAAATTTCAGATTTTGATTTAAGTTAAACTCAAAAATACTTAACTTTTATTTAGGTAACTATTTTGTGTAAAGTTCATTGACATTTTTTCGTTTCACAGTTAATGATTAGACCCCAAAAACATAAAAAAAAATCTCTCTCAAAGTGAAGTTATCCCAACCAATAATGTTTAATGTATTTAATCGTATCCTACCAGTGAACAAATAATATTTTTTTCAGTGTAGGTTTGGTGCGGTAAGAGGAAAACATGAAACACAGAGGGAGCCTGTATATATATATATATATAGATATAGATATATATCTATATCTATATCTATATATATCCTATATTCCTCCTCCTCACTTTGTCCAAAGAGGAATAAAGAAATGGATAAAACAAACTCTTGGATCTGTTTTCTTTCTCTGTGTCCAGATCACGAGCGGAGAATCGGACTCATCCCAAAAAAATGATTCAGCACTATGGATTTTTAAATCATGCACTTTAGACGGTTTGAAAAGGGTCCAGTTCTTCCTAATGGCTCTAATGTTGAGGAAGTGCATGCACAACTAAGTCTTTTTCCTGAATGAACACACAACACTCGAGAGTATAAGAAGGCATGAAGAACCACGAAGACCCGATGACCTCATCCATGAACGCGTTTAAACTCGGACCGGGAGGGTTGTAGAAGATGTAACTGAAAGCAAGCACTTTTTCAGCTAAAAGCATATTTTAAATAAATCACAGTCTGTGGGATGTTCAGACGAGAGGAACCGACGTACTGATCTCAGATCTCGGAGAATAAGCTGATGTTTTTATGTACTGTTGGACGGACCCGGTTCTCTACGCTCGAGATTCAGGTTTTTTAATCAGCGAGTCATCAGCTTGAAGCTATGAACGAGTTAAAATTTTAATCTGATAAGAGTGCTAGCAGAAATGTCAGGGACGAGTAAAATGATTAGGATTCATGTCAGCGCCGCGTTCCACTGCAATAAATCTAACAGCTTCTTTGAACTGGACCACCACTTTAACGCCAGTATCGCTGGTGCTGCTAAATGTTAAGTTTGTGTTTGGGAACTGGAGCAGTGGGTCCGTTTTCTGCTGGTGACTGAGCGAGCAGCTCTTCTTTTAACTGTTGTTAAGTCTATTGTTGATGTCACTTCCTGTCAGGATGGCGTCCTGTCGAGTCACGGCGGCGCCGGCCGACACCTGTCAGCATCACCACCTATGAACTCACAGTCCAGATCCATTTTTCGGTAATAGTAGTAGCAGTCGCACTATTAGTCGTATAGACAGGCTAGCCTGCTAGCTAACACTAACGCTAGCTTTTTGGATGTCTGTGTGGCTACAGTTAGCGGTTGCTCTTAACTTTCAATCTTTCCTTAAACTGGATGTCGGATCCTTGGATGACGACAGAAGTTTTACCGCTGGAAGGCGTAACTTGCACTGCACTGGGGTGGCAAGGCGTCACCCTAGATCCGGCCCTGCCACCCCGGCGTGTGACGGTACTTACCTTGGGCATGGTGAGGACCAGGTGTCCGGTGGTTTGGGACCTCTGAGCTGTCGAGCTGTCGGGCCTCACTTCAGCGGGCAGAACTATCTGAAATATCTGCAGGGTAAATTATGCACAACTTTAATTAGCAAGATTAATGTGGTGATCCGACGGCACCGCCGTTTCAGTGTGTCACGTGACTTCAATCAGTCCTGGGGCTTTTTTTAGCTGCACTTTTCAGAAAAAGACTTGGGAATTGGTGAGAATAGCTCCGACTGAGAATTGTGGCAATCCATCACCTGAGCTCCATCCTGTGAAGAGCTGGGTGATCTGCGCGGGAGGAGAAATGGCTACGAAATTAGACTTTTCTCACTTCTGAATCTAATACCGTTCTTTTCTTCAGAGCGAGGCGCACAAACAGACTCCACTTGCACTCTTGCACTCCTCCTGACTTGATGTACGCGCCTCCCAGACGATTCCCCCTCCGCCGCTCTGACTGAGCACATAGTTGGAGCGAATCTTTTAAAGCTCTGAGTTGATGCATCGCCGTGTAAATCAAAGCCTTCGTCCAATCAGTTGTGACCCCTGGCGTAAAACGACCATCCATAAACACGTTAACGGCCCGAGGTGGAGCCGCGACATTCAGGACTCCGGGGAAGAAAGTGACCCTCCCAAACCTGCTTCATTATTTATAATTTATTTGCTGCCGTCTGGAGACAAACAGACAACTCTTAAATTTATCTGTTGAGCCTGTTTAATCGAGGTTGAAGGTGGCCCATTTAAAACCGCCAGAGTTACTGAGAACATTTATACCGATGTATAAATTGTCTAAATGTGAAAGTCCACACACATTTGCCTCATCTTTTACCCATTCCTAAGTAGATATCTTCATGTAAGACTTTTTGTTGTTTAACTGTATGAGTCCAACTTTGTTTTTTGATTCCTGATTGTAATTGAAATCTTTATAATTTTCTCATGTTGTTTTACTTTCTGTAAGTTTGTGATATCGGGCTTTAATAAGTTGGACTAGTTGCTGGACATTGCCTGTTTAAAAAGTACATATGCCATAACATTAAAACCACCTGCCTTATATTGCGTCGGTCCCTTTTTGCCAACAAAACAGTGCTGCGATGCGACCCGTGTTCTGAAACCTTTGTATCAGAACCATCATGGACTCTTTTTTTTAGCATTTTGTGCTACTGCAGCTTCTGTGGGATTTAGCCTTCATTCCTCATGTCGTTTGTGAGACCAAAGTAACAGGTACTAACCTTTGCAGACTTGGAAAACCCATAAAGACCTGCAGTTCTGGACATGATCCGACCCAGTCGTCAATACAATTGGATCTCTGTCGGATTATCACTTATCCTTATCCTTACCTATTTTCCTGGTTCCAACAAATCAACTTAAGGGACAAAATGTTCCCTTGCTGCCTAATCGATCCCTGCCACTGAAAGTTGACACTGTAACGAGATAATCAGCGCTATTCCGACTTTAACTGTCTGTAGTTATAATGTTATGGCAGATTACAATAGAATTAGCACAAGAGCTGCACCGTTAATTAATGACGGTTAAATAAAACATGCTATAATTGGAACATCATCTAATGTGTTCACTCTTGAACTCTTGAAGTTGGTCACAGTTTTGTCACCTTCTTCTAACACTTGTAATACCTTTTTTTTCAACTATGAAAGAAATCTCCTCTCCAACCTTCACCGTCCACTGCTGAATAGTTCTAGAATGTGCCGAGAGGGTGACGGGAACAAACTAAAATCAGCCTGTATAAATGACTGAGTGTGACTTTGCAGGGCGTGATGCAAACAGCCACCTGTGAGTCTGGAAAGGTTCTGGCTGAGCGCCTGCTGCTGCCTGCAGCCTGGAGGACAAGACCTTTGACCCGTCAGCAGAATCAACACCTTCTGCAAGCCACGGGAAATCTAGAAGTTCATTGGATTTGCAAATGTCTCCTTGCCAGCTACTGACGCAGTGCCCTTGAGCAAGGACCTTCACTGGCTGACAGCAGCAGTCTGGTCAAGGTGGCTAGAATCCAGTGAGTGTGGGAGGACGGAAAGTGAAGCTGAGGCTACGAGGTCACTTCCTGAATAATGACTGGTTAACATATACCAATACTTTTTCACAGAATAGTGCTGTGAAAATCTTGACCACTAGAGGGAGCTTTCTCTCCAAGTATTTTGGGGGTCTGATTTAGTCCAAATTTTGTGGGTGTGAATTAACTGGAGGAGATCTATGTCGTCTATATCATGCTTTCTCTAATCGTTCAGATTTTCATCACTAGGGGGAGCTTGTGTACAAAAAAATTGTTTTTTGGACATTATTTTTCAACCGTTGGTCCAATTTAATCCAAATTTGAAGCACATGAGTTGACTTGATGTTGTATGCACCATATTCTACTCTAAAAGTTCATATTTTTACTCACTAAGGGGAAAAACACTGTTGTTGTTTGGACATCACTTCATATTTAATTTGAGGAGTTCAATCAGAGGGATTGCTTATACAATGCAGGGGATTGGGGACTTTTTGGGGACGACAGCAGAGGCTAAGTCTGACCTAAAAAACTCGGGAAGAAGTTTGTATCTAAATCTCTCCTGCTTCGCTTTACAGGAGTAAAAATCTTTTTATTTGTTGAAAAGATGCAGCTAAAAAAAGTGAGAGGAAGAACTTCCTCTCCATCTTCTAAACACAAAAACAATCTTTGAAGCCGTTACCTTTCCTTTGACGGTGACTCTGGCGTACGTCGGCTGAACATCCACATCTAGCAAGGAGCTGTCCATGTGTCTGAGGGGAGCAGTGGTGGAGATCGTTGTGACATTGAGAGGCACAGGATGGTTGTTCAGCGTTAAGAGTTTTGGTAACACATCATCTCAATACGCAGCTGGACGAGTCACACTTCCAGACCACCTAGTCTCCGCCTCCTCGCACACAAGAACAACAAATCCACTTTTAACTTCTCAGCTGTCTCAGTGTCGGCTTCTCGGTTTAGATTTCAGCAACACCCTTAACACCTTCTCTGAACAAACCATCTAGTTTCTTCCTTGTGTCCGGGGTCAGGTAGCGGAGGCTCAGCCCCCCCTATGAAGGACGCTCATTTCAGCCGCTTGTATTCTTGACCTTATTCTCTCAGTATCTACCCAGAGCTCATGACCACAGGTGAGGGGTGGAAACCACCGCCTCAGCCGCAACCAAAAACAAAACACCTGGCCACCTTCTGCAAAAACGCCCTTATGGCAAGATAAGTGTCAGTTGGTAGCATATTTATAAGGACATAATACTCTTTTCGACAACGTTTCGGGAAATATTGAGATTCTTTGGTCAATATTACACAGCCCTGCTGCAGAGCGGTCGTTTAGACCACATACTAACATCGGCTGTTCCCATTCAGGGTCATCACAGGGGACCATCTGTTTCCATGGAAATCAGTTTTGTGCTCCGCATATTGATTTGGCAAAGGTTTTACAACGGGTGCTCTTCCTGAAGCAACCGTCAAAGTTTTTCCGGGCCTGGGACCGGCACTAGAAGTACTGTAGAGTGGCTTGTGAGACCTGGGAACGCTTCCTATTTACTGATTTGGAAAACCAGTAAAAATGTTATGTATCATGTGAAGAACCGTCAAACTTTGTCGCTGAATGTTGATGAAATACCACATTAAAGACATAAAACAGGTTGTTGGGTGTGCTATTCGTACCTGTAAACCGCCAGGTCTAAGATGACTGTGTCGTTGTCTTCATCTTCACTCAGAGAGAAATCCAGCCTGTCAACACAAACAGAGACGGAGTAAAGGAAAGCTGCGGGTTCTTTAAATGTTTGTTCTTTTCTTCCTCTTTTTAAAAAAAAACTAAAACAAGCCTGACGCGTCAACTGTGAGGTGGAGTTCAAGCACCAATCTCCAACCCGTCTACATGAATGGGAATCCTAATTACCTCCACCTAGTTCACCTCCTAGACTAATTTGAGCTCTACTGAACTCTTTTCAGAGGATAAACTCTTTTTTGTTTTATTTACATATATATGTATCACTCTCTATCTCTCTCTCTCTATCTCTCTCTCTATATATATATATATATATATATATATATATATATATATATATATAGACTTCTCTGGGATATAATAATAATAATCAGTTGATCTACAGCGCCGGTTCTCCGATAGCCCTATAAAACTCTTATCAGTTAAATCATTCTGGAAAAAAAAATATATATATATATATATATATATATATATATATATATATATAAACACGCCCATCGGAAAACTGTAGGAGAGGGTTGTTATGGGCAGCATAAAATCGAAGCAGTGGAGTTGATGTGTTTTTTTGCAGCTCGATTATTTGCTCGCCGCTGTTACTGAGTGGATCGGTCCATTTAGCTGAAAGTCGATCACAGCTGGTGAGACGGCAATCAGACACAGCAAAACAATCAGACCAGACCAGAGGAGGAATTCGGACGGCAAGGCCTATGTTGTCGTCCTCAAAAATCCCCCAATCCCCTGCGTTGTACAAGAAATCCCCCTGATTGATCTCTTATCAATTAGATGTGACGTTATGTCAAAAACAGCTCCCCCTAGTGAGTGAAATCGGAACTATTTGAGTCGAATATGTTATTTACAACACAGATCTCCTTGAGTCGATTCATATTCACCAAATTTGGACAAAATCAAACTAAAAGTCCAGAAGTTATATTTGAAAAACAGGGGGGTTTATAAAAAAGAAATTCTTAAAGTAGATAATATGCAACTGCACTTTCCCCAAATCACTCCAGTTCTTCCTCACACTTACGTCTATATGGGTATACAATTTAAAAATGAGGGATCATCACCGTCACCTGTAGCGATGATGAAGATTCAATAATATCGCAGACTTCTCTGCGATGTAAAGATGAAAGTCTTTGATATATCCTTGTGTAACAAAACCATACACAAGTATAATCAGGAAAATGTCCCCATCTATTACATCTTACATTTACAATTAGTCAATCCGCCATAATTACATTACGATTACACTTTAAATGCATTTCATATTCATGTAAATGTGGGATTTTAATATCTTAAACGTTTGAGATGTATTTTGCAGAAGGCTGCACATGATTAATATTTTCATGACGGATCAATCCGTTGATTCATTTACATGTTGGTTGTTTCGTTTGCAAAAATGTCGCAAAAAGAGGAGACAATGAGTCGTAACTAGGCGTCATGTATCTGTTCACAGCTAACAAATGAATTCATTTAGCTGCATTACTTCGACCAAGGAGGCCATGTTTTCATGTTACCAGAGCCGGTTGATTTATTTGTTGTTGTTACTAACTTTCACATTGTAATATAGGGATTTCTTTTTTTTTACATTTTGGTAAAATAAATATGGAGGGTGGAGCTAAACAGTCAGGAGGTTTTCTGGAGTAGATCTACTGACAGACATCATATTTGGTGCAGTTTCCTGGTTTACTTTGAAAGTTTATTGTCTTTCGTTTGTTTTGGTTGGCGGTTTTAGTTTCACTTTTCTTTCTTTTTTACTTTGTTTACACTTCCTGTCCATCTTTAGTATTTTGTGTACTTCCTCCCCTTCTGCTTCTGTTCGTTCCTTGCTCCTCGGTTCTGATTTTTCCATTTGTTCCACCTGCGTCTCATGATCTCCTCCCTGCTTCACCATTTGTTTCTGTGTTCCGTCATCTTTAATGTTTAGAACTCACATCCCAGCCTTTAATTTTCTCATCTTGTTTGTCCTCTAAGATGCTTTCTGGTAGTTTTCTAGGTTCCTGTTTTCATTCCCCCGGGTTCTGCACTCTGCGGTTGCTTCCCTTTTATCTAATTAGATGCATTGAGATTTAGACCAACAATGAACAGAACCTGCATGTTCACTGGAATCGGGTCTTTTTAAATCTTCTGAACGGACTGCTCTCTGGCTTTGGATCATCTGTTTCCATCTTGCCCTGTCCGTCTACATCTTCCTCTAACAACACCAACCAACTGAATGTCCTCTCTCACCACATCCAGAAACCTCTTCTTCTGTCTTCCCTTTATCTCCTGCCTTGCAGCTCCATCTCCTACTAGTTCTTGTTCTTATTCTTTGATTTATGATGTAAAGCAATTTGTAACTTTGTTTTGAAAAGTTTTATTGAAATGGGTTTTATTATTATTATCAATATTATTATTATTATTATTATTATTGTTAGTGTTTTTTTCCCACCTAAATTATGATTCCTTTCCTGGAATCCAAGAGGGAAAGTAACCTTAGAAACAGACAGTGTGATAGAAAAATAAAAGAAATCCTGCCCCGTTTTTAAACACTAGCGTAGAATTAATGAAGAAAGTGACCCAAAGTCTCCTTTAGAACCATCTGCAGCACCATAAACAATAAAACTGTCAGGAAACGCAGCAGCAGCCTGGGCAACATTTTCTGTCAGAGTATCAACTTACAGCTGACAGTTTTAGATGGTTGTTTGTAGGAGGTGAGACCTGCAGTAAAGGTGATTCTATCTTCAGGCTCTACTTCATCAAATCTTTTACAGTTTTAACAGGAAAGGAGTCGACGCGTACTTGGGCTCGTTGACGTTCATGACTCGTCCGTCAGCAGTGATCAGCGTCCTCGGAGGCTTCGGTTTCTTCTCTTTCTCCCTGCAGAGAAACAGAGAAACATAAGCATTTGTTGCAGTGTGTGTGTGTGTGTGTATGTGTGTGTGTGTGAGAGTGTGTGTGCGTGTGTAAGAGAGAGTGTGTGTGTGTGTGTGAGAGAGAGTGCGTGTGTGTGTGTGTGAGAGAGAGAGTTTGTGTGCGTGTGTGTGTGATTGTAAGTTCTTGGGTGCTTGTGTGTATTTGTATGTGTGTGAATTTGTGTAAGTGTGTGAGTGTAAGTGTGTGAGTGTAAGTGTGTGTGCGTGGGTGTGTACGTGTATGTGTGTGTGTGTGTGTGTGTGTGAAGGTAAGTGTGTGTGTTTGCATTTGCATGTGTGTGTGTGAGATTGATTGTAAGTATGTGTGTGAGTGTAAGTGTGTGTGAGTGTACGTGTGTTTCTGTTTGTGTGTGTGTGTGTGTGAGTGTAGTTGTGTACCACACAAGTGTAGTTGTTTGTATTTGAGTGTAAGTGTGTGTGTGTGTGCGTGTGTGTGAGTGTGTGTTTGTGTGTATGTGTGTGAGAGAGGCGTAGACTGACAAATAACCATGGAGTTATGAGCTGTTGGGGTGAAGGAGAGAGCCACCTGTTCTCTGGGGCCATCCATAAGGAGAGACACAACAGATAATGTGCAATGGAGGCTTTTACTGTGGGACGTGCACATTACACACACGTACACACATACACATACACACACACACACACACACACACACATACACGTACACACACACACCGTGTACTGAGTTCTGCCTCAGCAACTTTCACCACTTTCCAACTGAGACCTTTCAAGCAGTCGTGTTGGTAGAAAAAAAAGGACAATTTGTATCAACTTTGTTGATGAAACACTTTGAAGGAAGTAAAATTTCACCTTTATGTGTCCGAAATGCTTAATTTTTCATTTTTAAACCACACAAAAACACATTATATCCATCACATTATATCCAATGTTTTTTTTATTTCTTTAGGGTTCCAATAGAAAATAAATCAAATTCATCGCCGCTGTTACTGCGAAGCTTCGTAGAGGGTTTACCAAAGTTGTAGTACGAGAGCCGCCTAAAGTACTAAAACCACTACAGTCAGTTCGAGTAGAAGCCGTAATAATAATATAAATAGGAGTAGTGGAAGCAGTGATAATAGTAACACGTCCTGCGCGTGCTGTATTTACTAGGGATGCCGATAATTGTGCCGTATTTTGAAATAGAGATCATGGTTATAGCCGATAAAGACATTTTATGCATCTCATTTTACTCATTGTTTCAAGGGCGCCAATAATTCTCCCGAGATTTCACTGGTAAAATTTGGGTTTGTTTTGTCTGAATCTGTTTTCAGATGCTGCTGGACAACTTGAATTCCCCTAAAAGAGCAAGTTTTATTTTTATTTTGTGTTTTTTCTTTTAATTCTTTGTAGGGTTTTTTTTAAAAACAAACAACAATACCGAAGAAGGACACAACGAGCCGAGACATGAAGTAACATAACAGGCCAGGGGGTAAACTGCTATAAGTCAAATTACAAATAATAAATACATGTGTAAATAGTTGATACGAGGGGCACAGAACACAGCAAAGCAACTAACAGAAAATTATACAACAGCAACTGTAATATCAAGGGGGAACAGGGGAAAAGGTGAAAAGGTGACGCGTCCTCACATGTGACTTCTTGCTGCTTACGGTTTGATTGGTCGTTACTAGAGACACAGGATTTCTTTATCGGAACCAAATGTTTTTTGCACGCTAAGAAAACATGACAGAAACATGCAAATAATTACATTATGGGAAAAAAAATGGAATTGTCCGTTGACCCCCCAGATTCAGCCCCTGGTTAGGAGCTGCTGATTTAATCTGCTAGTCATTCAAATAAACCTATAATGTTCTTAAAACACATATTACAGTCTCTGCATGTCTCAGATCTGCAGACCGTTACCTCTGAAAGCGTTGATTTACTGCTGCGCCATCACTCCTTCCATTAGCCACCTGAATCAGGCTTTGACGGGGGAACGGCCCCCCTCACATACGTCCATCTATTACAGCCCACTCACTGAGCAGCAGATCAACATCCCACGGTTTAGCGCTCTGTGGAGAGGCCGCGTTTGCGACCTCTGGAGTCGTCCATCAGCCGCAGCGAGGAGGAGGAGTGTGACGGCGTGTTGGAAGAGTCTTCAATTTACTGAAGGCATCATTTTATTAGCGCAGCAGAGAGAGCTGTAATGACTTTAAGTGGTGCTGTGGAGACCAGCAGTTAGCGAGGCGCTAACACTTCCAGGGTTAATAGTTCCATTACCACCGTGGTCATTCATGTCAGAGTCACACACTCAGTTCACCAGAGAGGAGGAGGAACCAGGGAGGCCATGTTGTCTTCCTCTAATGTCCTATTCATCCTGCAGCAAATACATCTGATGTGCATGAAAAGGTTTTTATTAATCTGGGTTTGGGAAAACCAAAGTCTTTTGTTGACTGGGACAGAATTTAGGCATTTAGAGGAAAAACAAACATAAATAAACATGTGATTGTTGATGTCATTGACATCAACATTTGTATCGTGGTACTTATTTCACCAGACGGGTTTGTGAGCATGAACTGGTCTTTTCAGGTCCAACAACAGCATCTCAACAGGGTTCAGGTCCAGACTTTGACTAGATCAATACAAAACTTCAATTTTATGCCTTTTGAGCTATTCACATGTGGACTAACTCTTCTGCTTCAGATCATTGTGTTCTGGATGAACTGGGCTGAGAGAGCAGAATTCATGTGTCCCTGGTTGATGGGGAATGGTCCAAGTTCTTCCACACCATGTTCCACTGCCACCTCCATGTTTGACCGCAGGTACATATTAGGATCTTTTTGTGGAATGCTATGTTGGGTCTACACCAGATTTAACGGGGCCGTGTCGTCCACACAGTCTCATTGGTCCAGAGAAGATTCTCCCAAACACTCTGAGGGTCATCCAGGTCTGTTGTGGCAGTTTTCAGACGAGCCTTAATGTTCTTCTCGGGGGTCTCACTCACAGAGAAAGGCCTGCAGTTTTTTGGAGGTTACTTTGTGTGTCCAGTGACTCCATGAAGGAGCCTTCGTCACACTCTTTGGCGACTAGGACGCCAACATTTGATAGATATTGTCTCTCACTGTGGATCGGTGGACTGCCAGAGCCTTAGAGACAACTTCGGAACCTTTTCCTCCTGCATGTTCTCTGATCATCCGTTGTGATTCCACAGGTGTGGCTTCAATGTTCACATTAAAATAAACGTGAAGACCATCAGCCATAATGTGTGCACGTGTGTGGAGACGCCATCCACCTGAGCAACATCAAACCAGCAGCAGCTTCTCCATCACTCTGCTTCCCTCTCTCCTGCCTCCATCTCCATCCTAATATAAACAGCTCACGGCCGACTAGTGAAGGTCGCAGCGTGACTCTCTGCGCCATAAAACCCAGTTCTGTAGCTCTCTCTCTCGTCTCAGAGGGGCATAACGGCGTCCATCAGACAGCAGAGTTATGGAGACACGAGAGATGACAGCTCCACCACTGGTTCCTGTGCAGCTCAGAACCGAGACTGATCTGTTTGGACAGGTTCTGTATAGCCATGTCTGCAGAGGAGTCTTCATTCACACTCGCCTCATCTGGTAGAAGTACAGTTAGTGTGTGAAAGACTTCCAGGTCACCACAACAGACCCTCTGCAAATCCTCGGGTTTTATGGAGCACAGAGCAACAACCAATCTTTATTTGAAGGGAACCGAACCTCAAAAAAATGTTTAAATGAAATAAAAAAGAAAGAAAGAATAATACAAAATTAAATTAAAAAAATTCTTGATTAAAAAATAAAAATAATTATGAAATTAAGAATATTAAATAAAATTTTAAAAAAAGCTTCACTTCATCATTAGTAAGGGTAAAAATGTAAAAAAAAAAAAATGCACCATGACCATCAGCAACATGTAAACCAGTCAAAAAAGTAAAGGGAACACATAATCATCACAGTGTAACTCCAAGTCAATCACAACTCAGGGATATCAACCACGTCTCCCGCCGTGATGCTCTGTGTGTTCTGACATCTTACGGTAAGTACCAGCATCAACTTTTGAACAATTCTCTCTTACGATACATTTATATTGTCAGTTTACACTGAAATTAATTTGGCCCTCGATATAATCTGTGAGATCTTTCCTGCTTCCAACATCAACCTCAGGACAGAATGATCACTTGATGCCTAAAATGTCCCACCCCCGCTGACAGGAGCAATTCCACGAGGTAATCCATGATATTCCAAACCTGACGGTGGTTATATTGTTATGCCTAATCAGTTTGTTTTTTTAATCAACTGGCTGGACACTTGTTGTCATTGTCATGAATAGCCAGTGTCACAAATCTCCATGAAACCAATGAACACGCCACACGTCTAATCGATAACTCTTTATGCAAATCAGCCTGTCGCATCTCCTCATCCTTAAATCTCACACTGTTTCTCAGCTCCAGCCCTACGGAATACAGGTTGAAACCGCTGCCCGGCGCCCTCCCTCTAAAGAGGAACAAAGCAGCCATTAAACCCAGAGGAGTCTCCTGGCTGACCTTATCGCAGGGTCCACCTCAGGAGCGGGAAATTCATCTTTCTTGACAATCCAGCGGCGGCACGACTGCATGCATCAAGTCACGACCTCTGACAGCCGCGCTCAGGGAGGCGATAAAAACGAAAACACCTCATCAGACTGACTTTATGCTTGGACAGCAGGCAGGCCTGGGATGGTTTTTGTGATACGGGCTGTCCGTCACTCTGAGGGGGTTTCATCCTGGATCCACCGACTTCTTATCAACACAGAGGGATTTATTGTACTTCTTCTTGTAGTTTTTTTTTTCCGTTACGCCTTAACAGGCAGAATCCTTGAGCAGATCCCAACTCAGGGTGAACGACCTACTGCCGGCACCGGATGGGTTGAGACAGAGAGGGCGAGCGCGAAATAGAGAGAGAGCGTTGATACAAGTTTGAGACTCACCCGTTCATCTTTCTTTTTTTTCTCCAAATAAATTCATTTTTTGCAAGTTTTAGGATTTAATTCAAACTTTTTCTGCATTTGTTTGTTTTTTTTCTGAAGAATATTTTAACGACTACTCATGCAGGTGAGCGTCAGATGAGTCCGACGTTCCTGCATCAACCAACCGCCTTCTAAAAACAGCCAGGAATCAGATGGAGATACGAGGAAAAGGTTGTCTCGTGTTCTTTATCGTTGTTCGCCTCTCTTCCATTTTTACTCTAAAAGCTGAAACGGTGGAAAAGAATCAAGTAGAAATAAACTTTCATTTAATATTGAGATATAACACCGAGCAGACGTGTTTCTGAATCTCTTCTCTCCAACAGACGGAGATGGAGGTCTAGTGTTGCCGGGGGTGTTGATCCGATGCAGTGGTGGGGTTTATCAGTCATTTATAATTCTTAGTCGATTTTTCAATTATAATGAATGTGTGTGAAATACAAAAAAGAAAAAAAATCACTTTGCTTTAAATGATTGATTATATATTTTCAAATGTGGGGGGGAAAAATGACCATGAAAGTATTACATTACGGCATTTCAAAAATAATTTCAGAAATGTTTTCAGTGTCCAGTGAATAGAACTTCTTCTGGTTTTACACGGCGGTTCCTGGGAGTCCAGTTGAGCCTCAACTAAACATGCCGTCAGTAAATCAGTCCGGACTATCGGCCTCATGCAGCGCTCCTGCTGTCCCATTAGTCATAAAGTATAAATTAAACATCAGAACTAAATCCTCCGAGCCTCTGAACCGCCCAGTCCAGTGTGTTCCTTCATGCAGTTCCCGAGAACTTCTCATTAACCCGACAGATGAACCTGGACTCCAGCGCCGAGGAACGCCGCCTCATCTGTTCTGCTAACTGTTGTGTCAAAACAGGATATTTATACGGGGGTTCTGAAGTGGTGTTAGCTTCCGTCCCGTAATGAAAACAAATCACTTCAACCTTATCCATCTGGTCAATAAACAAACTGATTGATTGTTGGCGTCCTCCGGTGATCGGATGAGAAGGTAGCGCAGGTTTCACCAATTACCTGTAGCCTCAGCACATTCCGGCATCGATGTTCATAAAGAATTGTTTCACGCCGGCAGTAAATTACGGAGCAGAGTTAAATAACCTTACTCTTCACCTCTAAAGCCTCCAAACTAAACTTCCACATCTTTTTTCATTGACCCGGATGTTCCTTTCATTGATGGTAAATTCACGACATATTATGTTGATGATGGTAAACGCAAAAGCTTCCAATCCCCTGCGTTGTACAAGCAACTCCATCGATTGAACTCCCCAAATTAAATGTGGAAGTCGTGTCAGAAAAACAGTGTTTTTTTCATAAAAAAAAGCTCCCCCTAGTGATTGATCTATGAGCTATGAGAGCGAAATCTGATTAAGACAAGATAGCGCTCCTCGACTCGATTCATATACAACAGAATTTGGACCAAATTGGACCACAGGTTAGGAATTTATCTTTCAAAAAAAGTGTTTTTTATGAAAAGGCTTCCTCTAGTGAGTAAAATCTGATGTACATATAAGATAGATCCTCGTTTGCACCAAATTCGGACTAAATCGGACCAAGTTGGGAAATGATGGCCTCAAAAACCTTTGAGATAAAGCGCCAGCTAGTGGCAGAAATATGCTAGCAACCTTTTCCAAAATCAATCCGATTCATCCTCGCATTAAGTTCTATGTGGGTGTAAAATTAGAAAATGGCCCATGATATAGTTATTGTGTTATTGCGTTAACAGAAAGGATCTGGTGGAGAGGACCATTCCATAATAACCCAGGATGTTCAGGGATAGAATAAAGTTCTGACGATGACATTGTTTGAAAAACTAAAATTCTTATTGTGGGAATCATAAAATCCTTGACTGATTCAAAAGTATTGATCCTTTCTCACAGTTCATTCTGTATATGGTGGTGGTGGTGGTAGCAGGCCAATCAGGGCATTTAAAAAAAGACCCTCTCTCCAGGAACACTCTCCGGATCAACTCAGGGGATCCATAAGACCTCTGGATCTTTCAGGCGATCTTCAGGTCATACATGAAACATGCAATCCCTGCAAAGAATTCCGGGTCCACCCTTGGGTCTTTGCCCAGTTGGACGTACCTGGAAAACCTCCAAATGGAGGCGTCCTGGAGGCCTGAACCCCCGACATGTACCAACTGGATTCTCCATGAAGAGATAAACCCAGCTGGCTCGTACGAATGCTGCTGCACCCACATCAGGTACGCCGTAAGAAATGGTTCTACGGCTATGTTAGCGTCACCGGGCTAAATTAATTAAAATCTTTTTTCGGGCCTTAATGTGACAAAAAATCCCAACCACTCAGAACCACTTTCATTCGTGGTCCTCAACTACACACACACATCCGATTCATAGCCATGCAACATTAATGTGAATGATCAAATTAGATCTCAGGCTGCTTTGGGTTTTGTTTTTTTGCGTGAGCACCGGTTCTGAAATCAGCTGGTGTTTTTTGCATGAGCAAAGGTTCTGAAATCAGCTGGTGCCGGTAACATTTAAAGTAAAACAACCAAAGAGTAAATTAACGTCATATTATTCAGATTATTACGTGGGAGCGATATCGACCAGTTTTTGCAATTTCCTCATGTCAGCATTTATCATCATAGTCTTTCCGAGCCCTCACTCAGATGAATGTTTAATATCCGGTGGGGGCGGAGACGTCTAAGGTGGAGACGTCTAAGGTGGAGACCTCGGTGCCTGACATCCACTCAACTCCTCACCAGACAAAGTTCAAGCGAACCTCAAACCTCATCCAGACTCCAAGGTCTTCTGCTCTCCCCCGCCTCATTCGGCACCACAAATTACCTTTTAGAACTTCTACGTCTGCGTTTGGGTCCAGATAAAAACAGCAACCATATAATCAATACTCTTATTAAAGTGAACGGCTGTGCAACCATCCTGTTTAATCAGCAGGTTGATTCTGCATACCTGTCGTACGTAGAGAGATTCTCCCAGGAGACGTGGATTTTAACAAACATGTTCGTAAAATGTGAAACACAACTGACCTTTTGTGAAACATAAAAAAGCTTAAGCCTTGAAAGGGAGCAGAAATAGAAAGTGTGCTTAGATTTGATAGATACATAGATTTTTTTAACTGCTTTTTTTATTTTTTTTACAGTAAAAGTAATGAAAGAACCAGTTCATCCTGTGTTGTTTCATTAAGAGTTCAAAACGATAAATTTAACTGATGGCAAAACAATATTTATTTTACAGTTAGTAAACGTCAATGCTGCTGATGTTGTGTTTTTGTTTTTTTTATAGAAAAAAAGGTTTCTAACAGTGAAGTCTCTCCAATTTCTTTTTTAACGGTAATCAAATTTCGATTCCAATCCGATGGATTTCAAACATAATGGAGGCTAGTTGTTCAACTGGTGCCTGTACAGAGCAGTTATATTTAAGAATTGGTTCTTTGCTGTCAAACAGATTCCAGGTTTTGACTGGAATCTCGAGTCAAGTTTTGGAGGAGGAAGGCGAAAGAGTAATACACCAGCCTCTCGTGTCCGTAAGCATACACTGAAATCATTTCATCAAAAAGTGTCGCATACAGATGGAGAGCTTGGCTGTCCACATACTTTTGGCAATACGGTGTGAATGCCAGCAGATAACTGTCAACTCAAACTGAATTTATCCCCTCATGGATGAGAACAGAAGCTTCAGCAGGATGATGGTTGGTGTTACAGCGACACCCAGTGGTAATAATTATATCCAGTGGAGGACGTTCTTTTTTTTATATCCAGGTATTTCAATTGGATTTAAATTGGATCCATTTTCAATAGAGGCTCTTGTCAAATTCAGCTGGCATTACAGGTAGTGGAAAAAGCTGAGAGGCTACAGGTAAGTACTGAGTTATTACACAGTTATTACACAGTTATTACACATATATATATATATATGCATACATATTAAAAAACAACAAGACACAGTTCTTAGGGGTTACCACTAAGGTTTCTCGATCCCAATAATAAATAAAGACATAAATTAACACAAATATATAAATGAGTAGCAACCAATCCATCATTTGAATGCTAGAATTTTAATTCAAAGGTTCATACGTACACTGTAGAAAAAATAAAATAATTGTTCAGTCTTCAAGTTTGAAACACTTGATTTAACCGTACCACCACATAAAGTTGTTTTAAGAGTTGTTTAAGAGGTACCTAATTTAATTGTTTTTAATCAAGTGTTAACAGTTGAAGTCATTTTTTTCAAGAATCGTCTTTTTACAGTCTACTTCGAAATCCTTCGGTCTGGCCCTTGGTCTCTATTTTACTCACAAGAAATATAAAATTAAGTAAAGGTTACGCTAAAGTAAAAGTGGTTAGGGTTGTACAATTCAACTCTTTGTGTGATTTATGTGACAGCAGGATTACAGCGACACACAGTGGCTAATCATTGAAATGCAGCTTTAAAAAAAAATACAATAACATTAAAAGAAATAAATAAAAGCTTTTCCAATGGTGATCTAAAAGTCTTTGATTTAAAATAGAAGTTGGTTCGTTATACAACTTTTGCTTCTTCAATTTGGAAACTCTTGGAAACTCTGTGATCATGCAAAAAGTTTTACGTTAATATCAATTAAGGTAAAATTGTCTAAAACATTGAAAACCCAGAAAAAAAAGGGGGCCTTATATTGTAAATCACTAGCAAGGGAGGGAAATTATATTTTGATATTTTCAGGGATTACGTGCCTATAATAATTATACGATATATTGCATCCTTCAAAATGAGTTTATAAAATGATTATATGATTCAAGGTAATGCTTGAGAATAGGAAATGTATTGTTGGGTCCGCCAACATATAGAAATAACATATCTGGTAAAAAAAATGTCTAAGAAATCAGCTGCAGCGCAGAAACGAGAATAAAAATCAAACAGAGTAAACAACGATTCAACTACAAATTCTGTTCAATACTAGACAACAACATTATATTAAAAAAAGACCTGGCTTTAGCGTCAAAATACGAAGGATGTAACGAAGTCGTATGTATCACATGATGTTAAAATACATAAAGCATCTGTTAACAATCTTTGCTCTTCCAGATTCTACTTTATGTGAGATAAAGCTCAGGTTAAAGAACATTTAAATGGTTAATGCCTCTTTCTTGGGGGAATCCATGTTTATCCATGTGAAGTATTTTTTTTTAAATGTGTGATGTATTCTGTTGATGAGGGTGGATGAAACATCGTGTGTGAGTGGACTTACTTCTCCTTTGACTTCCGGTTGTCCTCCAGGTGGCGGTGAGTCTCCAGACGAGATTCAGGGGTGAAGGAGCACGGCGTGTTCCAGAACTCTGTCTCCTTTTGTTCATCATACAGGTCTGGAGTCCTCATGTTCTCCGCCGCCTTCTGGTTCTCCTTACTCTCCACCGCCACCGGACTACAGGGAAGAGAAGCGGTTCACTCAGTTTCGCTGCAACACTTCTGTATAGTTTGATGATGTTTGAGAACACTTGGAGAAGATCTGAGACCATTCCTCCATACAGAGCCTCTCCAACACCTTCAGGTTCTGAGGTCCACGCTTGTTGATTCTCCTCTGCAGCACCTTCCACAGATATCCTGTCGGGTTTAGGTCGGGGGACTGGGATGGTCATGGCAGAACCTTTATTTTATGACCTCTGAACCATACATGGGTTGATTTTGGGATGAGTTTCAGATCATTTTCCAGCGTGAAGGTCCAACCACGGCCCACTTAAAGGTTCCTGACAGAGGCTTTTAGGTTTTCATCCAGTATCTGAAGGTATTTGATGGAGTCCATGGAACCATGTCTTTTAACAAGGATTCCAGGACCTTTGGAAGAAACAGCCCCACACCATCAGAGATCCACCAATAGACTTCACAGTGGGTATGAAAAGCTTTTCTCTATGGTCTCCATTCTTGCTACTCCAGCCCCATCTTAGATGTTTGCTGCCAAGAAGCTCCACTTTGGTTTCATCTGACCTCTGACCTTGCTCCATTGAAATTCCCAATGGTGTGTGTCAAACTGTAGGAGCTTTAGCTTGTGTGTGGATGACAGCAGAGGGTTTTTTCTTGATACCCTCCCAAACAGCTTTTTACCAGTCCAACCATCCTCCCCTCAGTTTGTAGACACATCCTCTTCCATGCTGATTTTTAACATCCCCAGATTCTTTAAACTTCTTCATTATTATGCATCATAGCTTTTCCTGATTTCTTTGCCAATAATTCTGGCACACATGTTTAACAGAAAAACATTAGTTTTAACGTTATACTTCACTCCACCATTACAACAATGACATCCAACAATGACACAATATTATATATATATATATATATATAATATTGTGTCATTGTTGGATGTCGTGGGATGTTAAGTGGGCCGTGGTTGGACCTTCTCGCAGGACAATGATCTGAAGCTCATCCCAAAATCAACCCAACTATGGTTCAGAGATCATAAAATAAAGGTTCTGCCGTGACCATCCCAGTCCCTCGACCCAAACCCGACAGGATATCTGTGGGAGGTGCTGCAGAGGAGAGTCAACAAGCGTGGACCTCAGAACCTGAAGGTGTTGGAGAGGCTCTGTATGGAGGAATGGTCTCAGATCTTCTCCAAGTGTTCTTTTGTTTTTTAACCCATTTAAACGATGACGACTTACTGAATGGAATTATTATGCAACTTAATACAACTAAAAGCTCTAATCTAATAAGGGTCAAATCATTTATTAAAAACATGCTTTAATAAAAGTAGAACTAGCCTCACACGTCAGTGGTTACAATGTTCTGGTTTTTCCAGTGTATGTATGATCATACATATTCAACACATTCTTACATATCAAACAAGAAATGAAAGGAAGAAAATGATCAAACAAGGAACAATAGAAGTTTTTTGTTTTGCATCCAAAAATACTTCAATATGCTGCTTTTTTTTTTTTTTACAGTAAAAGTAATGAAAGAACCAGTTCATCCTGTGTTTTTTCATTAAGAGTACATTGTCATTGTTGTAAAGAGTACTCCAGACCTGTATATATATATATATATATATATATATATATATATATATATTATGTCTAGGCACATAATTATATATAATATATAAAGCAAGTTTTTATTTGACCAACAGATCTCATTCTATTTAAATTTTCCCTTTTTTCTTTAATGTTGTTTTTTGTCTTTTTTATTATCCTTGTGTATTTTCTCTGTAAAAATGTGAAAAATTCCAAAACGGGGATTCCTTTTTTTTTTTTTTGGCTTGGGACATCAGTGCTGTGAGAACTGATTCTAAAAAGAGAAGGTCCATATTGCGGTGACAGAGGTGATGTTCTTCAGGACGTTCAGTCCATTCTTTCTTCTCCAGGTCCATGAATTCAAACCTATGAGCTGAAATTACCTGAAACCATCTTGTTTGCACTCACCTTGTGTTGTTGATGTCGGTGTACCAGCGGCCATCGAAGCCTGGTTTCTTCTCCTTGTTGCTCCTCTCCTCTCCCTCTGCCTTCCTCTGCGCCTCCTCTTTCTCGCTGGCTCTCTTCCTCAGGTATTCTCTCTCCTGCTCCCAGATGTGGGTCTTTACCTGCTCCAGACCCTGAGAGGCTCGGATCCTCTCCGAACGACTGATCGCCGTCCCGTCCAGCGACTGAGGACAGAGACACACAGCAGGAACCTGAACTCTGGATCTGGATCACATTGATTTTATTACCAACCAATTTATTTCTCTTTCTAAAGACAATATGACAAAAAATTACACATTAAATTTCAGAAATATTTGATTGAAGTTCAAATGAATCATGTTTTCATCTTTCGTCTGGCATCTTTATTAATCTAATCATCTTAATTATGTTGGTTAAACTACAAAACTTTGTTTATTTAAACATGGCCTTTGCAATCGTCCCTGACAGTAACCCCGAAAAAGCCCCCAATCCACTGCGTTGTACAAGAACTCCTGAAATTAAATGTGAAGTTTTAAAAAAAAATAATAATAATAATAATAAAAGGAGGGGGAAAACCCATTGGTGAGTAAAATATAAACTATCATAGTAAAATATACTATATAACAGATAGATATCTTCGAGTTGATTCATAAGTACCGAATTTAGACTAAATCGGACCAACGGTAAGGAATATATCTCAGCAAAACAGTTTGTTTTTTTTAATAAGAAAAGCTCCCCCTAGTGGGTAAAATATGAACTTAATAGAGCAAAATATGATATATATAAAAATCAATACCCTTGATTAGATTCATACGCACCAAATTTGGACCAAAGCAGACCAACGGTTGAGAAATTATGGGCCGAAAACTGTGATTTGGGAGATTAAACTCCCTCTAGTGGCGGAAATATAAAACTGACTGAACTATTGTGAAAAGTTGGGTCCTCAGGAGGTGAATAAGATGATGGTAGTGACACCATCCCCCCGTCCTCAAGCAGCAGACATGTCTGTCAGACTGATTATTGTGTCGCCCCTCTGGAGGCTGAGATCCCGGCAGGTCTGGTTACCTTGATCTGAGGCAGAGACGCCACCACATACTGCCTGTAGCCCTCAAACTCAGTGCAGGGGTTCCCCACCAGAAACAGCTCCCGGAGGTGGATGTTGAGTCTCAGGGACTCCACGCTGCTCAGATGGCCCACAAAATTCACCGTCAGATCCAACTTCTGGAGGCTCTCGCAGCCTGAAGACAGGAAGTCATCACACAACACCACCTTCATCAGTGTGGAACATCAATGAGAACATTGGATCAAAGGTACTTGAACTTCACATGAGCATCGCCATCTGGTAAAACTTTATATCTCAGCTTCACGATATCTCAGAGTCAAATATTTGTTTCTTTTACTCATTTGCAATTGATGATTACTTTTTGTCAATTCTATTGATTAGTCCGTTGATAGAAAATTCTCCTGTTTCAAATTAAGGTTCAGATTATTGTTGACAATGTTCTATAAGTATTTATTCCGCTGTTTTTCTCAAACAGTAAGAACGCTCACGTACAAGTATTCATCTCCATCCGCGCATCATCACCAACACACAGCGGTTTGTCATCTGCATACTGACCTTCCAGGTTTTCAATGACTTCAACGTTGTTCAAGGCCAGATTCAAATACTCCAGCTTCTTCAGACGACCAACGTTCTCTAGATATTAGTAAATAAAAAACACAAACAATTACTTTATTATCCAAACATCAACAGTCATCAGAAGACCGCTTATCCCTCCGACAGAACACCATACATTTCCATTCCTTAGGTGAGGCTAGAGTAGTGGATATCACTTTGGGTGTATGCTATGGAGAAGACGGTCGACTGTCATAGTCGCATTAAAACCATCTCTCTGTAGAAAAACAAAAAAAATAACATTTGTAGAAAATCAAGTCAAAAAATGTGCCTCCTTTTCATTCACACACATGTATTCTTGTCTTTCTGCGACTGAACTTCATTCTTCCTCTCTCCAGTGCAAACCTCCACCTCTCCAGCTTTTCCTCCACCTCCTCCCTGCTCTCACTACAGATCACAATGTCACCCAACAACATCATCGTCCATGGAGACACCTGCCTGACCTCAACGTCAGCCTGTCCATCACCATAGCAAACAGGAAGGAGCTCAGAGCCGATCCTTGCTGCAGTCCCACCTCCATCCTGAACCCATGCATCACTCCCACCGCACACCTCTTTGGAGTTTGTTTTTCCTTGTAAATCATCAGTGTTTACTGAGTCCCGTCGTCGTGAAACCAGAGAGAGACGCCTCACCGATCCTGGGGATGAGGTTGTTCTGCAGGTAGAGGATCTTCAGGTCTCTGCACCACCGCTGGAGGTGTTCGATCCTCTCGATGTCCTGCTGATGCAGAGAAACTTCTTCCAGGGAGGAGATCTCACACTCGTTGTGCTCGGCCCGTCGGCGCACCAAGTCCTCGGTGACTGGACAAAAATGCACGGGTCAAAGGTCACGCTTGAGTTTTCAAGTTCTTGTTTGTTTTAAAATCCTAACTTCATGGTTTGGTAGAAACAGACGACATAAAGCCCTGAGGCTCAGAGTTGTTTTTACCATCTATGATAAGATAAGACAAGTCATCCCACCGCAAGGTTCATTTTTTTTGCATTTTGCAATATTTTGAGCTTGAAGACAAGGATTGTGAATTAGAGTTTGGGGCCTGTGTGCTTTTATCGTGGAGATTTTTGAAAATCAAACGTCCTGAGGAGAAGAAATGTTTTCTGCTTAGGCCTCAGAATTTCTTCTTCTTTTTTTTTAATTGTTATCTCTGTGTGCCGTTGTCTCTTCCTGTATGATGGGCGAAGCTGCTGCCCTGCTGCTTTTTCTGAGTTACCGGTTGAGGCTATGGACTGTGTGCTCTTTATGCTGCATAACATTCACTGATCAGCCAAAACATTATAACCATGTTTCTGTTATATTGTTGTGGCCCTGCTGTGACCCTGAACCGGATAAGCGGTTGAGAATGAATGAATATCGTCTAGATTACTTAAAAACATGAGTTTAAAAGTCTCCAGCCAAGATCAAAATAAAACTGAAGTAAACGATTATCACAAAAACAACGTTCTGTTTTTCCGACACTACAATAATGTCATTAACTAAGAAACAGGAGACGTATTTTCCTTTTTTTTTTTTCCCCCTAAAAATAATGGATCATATCCATTTCATCCATATATCCATATCTATATCCGTCCATGCAGCCATGAAAAAAACACCTTAGAAAATCATTCTGGCACGATGTCTTACTTATTGTAGTTTTAGTAATCCGTGGAAGTTTATAAATGAATATATGTCTTACATTTTTATTATTAATACTATGGGGACTTTATTGATAAATGTATTTTTTCACTGGTTCCACAATGTAACATGATAACATGATCTTTTTATTTTCTGGCGTTGCAGCGACACGTTTCCGCACTAAATAACGTCACTAACGTTAACTATAAGGCTCGTGACTCCAACAAATATAAACTAAGAGTAGAACGTATTTTAAAATCACAAAACTCACAAACAACAGATATAAACAACGGGAGCACAAATTCAAAGTACTTTTACTTTTACTTATTCTGGGATGTTATAATTTCTACTTACTGAAAACCATCGTCCTCAGTTGTCAGACGTTGCCGTAGAAACGAAAAACATCTCCCGGCGCCTCGTGCGTCCGCTGGGTGAAGAGCAGTTTTTTGGTGACGTCATGATAATTGACGTGGGCAACAGCCAATCATATTTTGTTGCTATTCACAACATTTAAAATACTGAGGAATAACAAATAATAATAATACATTTGATTTATAACGCACTTTACATTTGGATCAAATCTCAAAGTGCTACAAGGTAAAAGCAGATAAAAGCATCAATAAAAATACAATAATAATTATATAAAAATATGACAAAAAGCAGCGATATTAATTAAAAGTTATAGGTTCTGCTAAAAAGGAAAGTTTTAAGTCTTTTTTTAAATGTCTCAGTCGTCTGTGGAGCCCTCAGATGGTCAGGGAGGACATTCCACAGACGAGGGGCAGCAGAACAGAAGGCCCGATCACCCATGGTGCTGAGCTTAGTCCGGGGAAGGAGGAGGCGGTATGAGTGGGTAGAACGGAGGGATCGTGTTGAGGTCAGTGGGGTGAGTAGTTCTTTTAGGTAGGGGGGTGCGTTACCATGGATGCACTGGTGAGTGAGGAGAGAGATCTTATAATCAATCTTAGTGGAGATGGGAAGCTGATGAAGGGAATGAAGAACGGGGGTGATGAATACAATATTTGGGTCATTGGACTTACATTTGCATTGCTACTATCCCATATCTTATAGTACACAGTGCACAACGGATCACTTTCAATGTAAGATTGAAAAAATATTTTAGGTAAGCACTTACATCACATTTAAATACCCCTAGGTTCGAAATTGAATTATTTAACCAATTTGAATCAAATAACTCAAATGCTTTAATTGGGAATTGTGGCTCTGGAGTGACAGAAGTATGTTAGAGTGGTTCAGTGTATGTATGAGAGCAGCGTGACAGCGGCGGAGTGTGCAGTAGGAGTGAAGGATGGGTCAAAGGTGGAGGTGGAACTGCATCAAGGATCTGCTCTGAGACCCTTCTTGTTTGTTATGGTGATGGACAGGCTGACAGATGTGGTCAGGCAGGAGTCTCCTTGGACTATCATGTTGGTGGAAGACATTGTGATCTGTAGTGAGACAGTGAGCAGGTACATGAAAATTCTCTCGTTATAAAGTGATACTGATTTTTATTTATCACGTTACAATGTGAAAATTATGTTATTGCTTCGCTATGACGCTGAAATAAGAGTTATTCAATTTACAAAGTTTCCTGAAAGGTAACATTCCCTGAGCCGCTCTGTTATCTTATTCTGAAAGGGGCTTTACGGAAGTTGTGAAACGTCACGGGAAGGAGGCGGGGACAAGCGACTAACAACAAACAACGGTTCAACGCAGCATCCTTCTTATTCTATCAGCCGGTAAACCGCTGGTCCCGTAAAATAAAGGCGGTTTAACCCTTTGGGGTTACCGGATATTGTCCTCTTCTGAACTTGCCGTTTGATTTCATTAATGTTAGTTTAACTCACGTGCGGTTTCCGTTCAAGTCCGCTAAACATGACGACTTACAAGGCGTTCCATTCGCAGCTGACGTCCATCATGGAGGCGCTGACTAGAGCGGCGGTGTCGGAGATCTGCGAGCTGATGGACGACAGCTACGCGGTGTTACAGCTAGAGATCAGCCGCAGCCACAAGGAGAACGAAGCGCTGAGGAGGAAGCTGGAGCTGATCGAGACCATCATCGCACGGGGTCACCGGGGGAGCATGGCGATGCTGGGCTACGGCGGGCATGAGGAGGCCGCCGGGGGTCTGATTGATTACACTGCCGGTGAGTTTAAGTGGAAGTATGGCTGCGGAGATGAATGGGCTCCTCGTGGCTTTGCTTCCGACCCAAACAGTTGATAAACCGTCTCCGTTAATCCTGGTATTGAGGTCAATAAGAGTGGGTGTGATCTGTATGGGTGGATTTATTCAAATTAAGTCATAAAAAAAAATTCCAAACTTAACTCATCGCAACTTTTCAGCTGTTTGAAACTCTTCTTCAATCAGGAAAAAACTTACTCTCAAAAAGTACTCTCAAGTGATTCAAACGTGCCTTGATGTTTATTCCAAAACATTGTAACCACTGACACCGAATATTATTAATTATCAATAGTCGTTACCATGGCAACGATCAGTGTTTGGGGTAAATGAGATAGCAAGTGATCATTTTGTCCTGAAGTTGATGTTGACAGCTGGAAAAATGATCGAGCTTGTGGAAATGAGTGACTTTGACATGGATCAAATTGAGACAGTTAGACGGCTGGGTCAGAGCATCTCTTGGTGGGTGTTTAGAACCCACCGAAGTGGTCTCAAGAAGGACGTATGTCTGTGTAGATTCTCAAACCTCCAGGTCATGGAAATCCTTGCGAGATGAATACGAAGCAACTGGACTTCTGTTTAGACTTGAACAGTCTCACATCTTATCCAAGAGGCTTTCTTAGTTCTGGAGAAGATCAGAAAATGAGGAAGCCTCGTGAGAGGTGTGTGGGGAGTGAAGTCTAGCCCATATTGTTCGATCCCACAAAGGATTTACTGTAGCACAAATTGAAGAAAAAGACTGATGAGAGCAAAAGGAGGAGCTACACAACATTAGGCAGGTGGTTATAATGATATGGCTGATCAGTGGGTTGTTGTTTTTTATTTACTTGATTGGTCTGTGTCAATAATGTCTTATTAAAATGATGACCGTTTTTGCATGATATTAAAGAACACAAAAAGTAACCCGAAATTTGTGACACAGTTGGAATATAGAATATTTTACACACTCATAATCGTATTACAACAATAATAATTATTTATATAGTCAGACGGTGATGTAACGGCAGAAAGCCACAAGGCAAAACAAACTAAACACAGGACAGATAAGACAAATTAAACACAACAAAAAGACTCAAAATACGCAACAAGTGATGTAAAACATGATAGAGACGTAAAAGAAACATTGTAAAAATACGCACCAGTCACAAAATACAAAAGGACAATGAAAGACTGCATCACATCATGAAATAAAAGGAAATAAAACCAAAGAGAATAAAAACGATAAAAGAAAATAAAGAACACTGCATCCCGAAAACAGAGCAATAAAACAAAAGGAACGACACAATAAAAGCCACAGGGCCACCAAAAGCAATAAAACAGTAAAATAAAAGGATTTTTTAAAAATGGATAAAGAGGAGGAGGTCGCACAAAAACAGGACTGCAAAAATGTGCGTTAAGAAAAGCCTTATCTCATCAGATGGATGATTCCAAAGCTGGAGCGCCCTGAAGGCAACGTCACCTTTAAATATGAGCTTCGACACACAGGCCCAGGTCAGAAGGACCCCCACCCAAGGGTCTGGGTTGACGAGGCATTAGAGACCAGGATCTGGAGCCACACTGGTGGACCGGGCAGTGGAGTTATGTGATGAAGCACATTAGGGGCATATGAGCACCACCTCTTACATCAGCATTTCTATCAGCCATAACATTAGAACGCCGTATAGACGACGTCCGAATAACATTGATCGTCCTGTTACCATGGTTACCTGTCAGTGGGTGTTCATATGAGGCAGCAAACTAACATTTCGTACTGAAGTTAATGTTGGAAGCAGGAAAAATGGACAAGAGTGAAGATCCAACTAACTTTGAAAAGGACACAATTGCGATGCGACTTGGTCAAAACATTTTCAAACCTGCTGGTTCTGGTTCCTGGTCTGCAGTGGTTAGTACCTCGCAAAGGGGTCTAAGGAAAGACTGCTGGAGCACCAGTGATTAGATAGAAAGAAACTATCAATACCCAAAGGGGATTTGTAGTCGTTACAACTCCTCCAACAAACGGAGCAGGACCTCCCGACCACACTGTTGAGTCCAGTCATGTCCCTCTCTGTGCTTCCGTCACCCCAGCAGATCACAGCGTAGCTGATAGCAGATGCTACCAGTGTCACAGAAGGTCTTTAACATAGTCCTGCACACTCTGAATGACCGGCTGTGGAGACGACCTTTGCCCTTCTTGTACAGGACATTTACGTTTTCTGACCTGTCCAGTTTATTGTTGAGGTGAACACCCAAGTATTTGTATGAGTTCACCTGTTCAATGTGCAAACACTGGATGTACACCGGCGGTTTTGGTGACGACCTCCTGCAGGACCTCACACCACTCCAAAAAGTCTTTGATGGTGTTCTGGTACTCCGGATCGTTCCCCTCTGATATGCTGTCAGAGTACGGTGAAGTCCGAGGATTACAGAAGTCCGATTTAAACATCATGGCAAGATCTCCACCCACTCTGGAACCCCTCCACAGCCCCACTGTCATCTTTTAATGTCATTTATGTCTTTCCTATCAGAACGTGCCTTACCAGTTGGAGTCGGGATCAAAATGCCACAAACGAACCTCAAAAGGAGCGGGCGGGTCTCTGTGCTGGAGTCGACGACGGCGCCGGCTCCTGCAATCAAAGAGGTGAGAGAACATGTAGAATCTAAAAACATCGAGTGATTTTTCAGCTCACTGCAATGAAGCTTGGAAGGGCTTGAAAATACATCTATTATAAACCATAACATCATCAGCATACAGGAGCTTTAGCACTAGCTATCCCTTTTTGTAATGGATTTTCTACGCTCGAAAATAACAACAGAAAAAATAGCTGACCATCCTGTTTATGTGCAGCGGTGTGTCCTTGTTAGCATCTTAGACTGCCACCTAGTGGCCTGGCATACTTACTGCTGTTTTCATACTTTGTTGTGGGAACTCATTCAAAATGCAAAGTCTTCTATTTTCAGCAACACTGTTTGCAGGATTTCAGTAATAAAAATCTTTAATGGATTTTCATTAAACCATGTGGGACGCTGTGATACATGACAAGGACGTTTGTTTACTTTTGTTTACATTTGTTTACTTGCAATCAGAATGATCTAACATCACAAAACAAACTCAAGTCAGTTATTATTAAGAGTAATGTTTTACTCCAGATTGTCTAAATGCAATCAACTCTGCTGCATTTGGTAATTTAGTGCTCAAATGTCCTACTGTCAAATGCATTATGTTTGAAATGGAAATACAAATAAAAATGTGGTTCGTCACATCGGTGCTTATAAACCCGGTAAAAACAAGTGTACTAAATAGGTAAATAAATAAAAGAAGTGCATTCAACTGGTTGTTTATGTCACAAGTTGTTTTTTTTCTCCTCTCAGGATTCCTCAATAGTTGGTGCGGAGGAGCCGGACAATCAGGACGTTGTTTTGATAAAGGAGGAAATGGCCATGGAGGAGGCCGACCACAACGATGCCGCAGAAGAGCTGCTTGTCAACCAAGCCGGTAAGAGAGGGAAACCGTTTGCCTTCAACATTAAGGACCTATCTGTCCAGTTTCTGCTTCTAATTCGTTTTGGATCACTATGGAGGCGGGATGTTCCTCCTCTCGGGTTCTTCCTTTCTTCTTCCTGGGATCCAGGGGCGATCCTAGGCCAGACATCCAGATGGAGCGCCTTGAAAAAGCCTTAAAGGGGAAGTTCCTGAACAGATGCTCGAACCACCTCAACTCAGAGTTCCCTCAGGGTCTTAAAAAGACAAATACAGTATGCAATAATCTGAATCTGAGGCCTTAAATGGTCTAAATTCTCATGAAATATCTTCAACACAATTATGGCAGGCCTTAAAGTTCGTCAACACTATTTTTATTAAATCGAAGAAATGCATCACCTTTGTTTTTAAAATTGTCATTTTTTTGAGCGCGCCATAACAATTTCTAAAGTTTGTGATTACATTACAATTCCATTCCATTTATTTCTGTTTATTTATAGTTGGCATTCTATTTATTTATTTGCTTATGAAAGCGTGAAAACCTGGACCGAAGACGCTGGAAGGAATGTGTTTCAGTGGATAAATTAATTTACCTCGCAAGTAACGTCGGGTTTCTGATTTTCCTTCATACCGTTTGTACGTTCTTCTCAGTATGGAGGTGAAGTAAACCTTAGACTGCATTCTTGGTGGTCTTAAAATGCGGTCAGAATGGTCTTAAATGTGACTGGTTGAAACCTGCAGATGCGCTGGGAGGCTCAGTTCAGCCTTTGGAGGTTTTCCAAACATGTCCAGCTGGGAGGAGACTCTGGGTAGAACCAGAACTCCCAGAGGGATTATATTTCATCTGGCTTTGGAACACCTCAGGATGAGCTGAAGCAGGTTGCTGGGGAGAGGGACACCTGAAAGGCCCTCCTTAGCTAGCTGCCACAACGACCCGAAACCCGGACAAGTGGAAGAAAATGGATGGATGGACGTTTAAACGACAAACTCCAACGACATTCTATTTTCTAAATGACTACTGGGTTTTAATTTCTTTATCCAGGAGCGCTAATCTCACTGGATCGTAGTTTTTGAGATGTTTAAAGCCCTTTTACTCCATTTCAAACTCAACGTGTCTGTTTGTGTCCTCAGGGACGGAGGTGCCGCCGTCAGACACAGATAACAGTGAAGAGGGACCCTCTGGGGTCATGACCTCGGCGGTGGACATGAGGCCGTGGGATCAGAAGAGTAATGGACTGTCGGAGCACGTGGAGTATCAGGAATCCAACAGCACCTTGGGTTCTCCGGGGTCCCCGCGGCCAGCAGGGGGCGCCCAGGGCAACTCTTCGGACGTCGTATATGACTTAGCCTCAGAATCGGACTGTGAAGATCCGCCTACAGTCCTCACAAGGAAGTCGTTCTTCCTCGGGTCAGGAGGAAGCCCCCCGACCCTACCTGGGACCTCTGAGTTCAGGAGGGGTCTGTCTGTGATAAACTCGCTCCCCTTCGACACCGAGCTGGATCTGTGCTCCACGTGGCCCAATCAGGGCCTGCCGAGCCTGCTGTCCGTCCCTCACCGGCCGACGCTCCTGGACAAAGTGTCAGACATGAACGTTGGAGGTCTACCCTTAGCGCTCGGTCTCAGCGGATCCAGACTGGACCCGCTGGACCTGAACAGGTACTGCAGGGACAGGCGCTTTGTCTGCAGCTACTGCGGGAAATGCTTCACGTCGTCGCGCAGCCTGGAAACGCACGTGCGCGTTCACACGGGAGAGCGGCCGTACAGCTGCGCTCAATGCGGGAAGCGGTTCACGCAGTCTGGACACCTGAAGACGCACCAGAGCGTCCACACAGGAGAGCGGCCCTTCGCCTGCGAGTACTGTGGGAAAAGATTCGCCGGGAAACAGAACCTTAGGATCCACCAGCAGAAACACCACATACCTGAGCAGGGCGCACTTCCTGTTTCAACAGGAAGCATGTGACAAACTCATAACGTTGTAGCGTGAAATCCATGGCGCTGAGATCTAAACTGTGACGGACCTGAGGGGTTACTGCTGCGACTGAACCTCTTAATTTAAATGTTTTTAAGGCCTTTTAGTGAGAATGAGTGATCAATAATTATGACTGTTATTATTCTTCAGGCCTTAACATATTTTTAACCTCCTCCTGAACCGCCTTGGTAGAAACCTGAGACCCGATCCAGATCGATTCTTACCTCAAAAACAGCGTAGACCGTTTCGGGTCCACTTGAACGCTCGACCAAGGACCTCCTGCTGAAGATGATTCCTGCAGAGAGCAGCTCATGTGGGAAAGCATGTGACTGTGTGTTGGCTGATTTTAAGTCTGGAATTAAAAGTGTGCCATCGAGGACCAACTGTTGCTTTCATCCAGTGTGTGCTTCACGACGGAAACGCGTTCAAACAGACCAGAAAACGTAAAGTTTAGTAAGCCGTGTCTACGCTGTCGTCCCCGAGAGTATACCCCCAACAAGCCCCCAATCCCCTGCGTCGTACAAGAAGTCCCCCCTGACTGAACTCCTCCAATTAAATGTGAGGTTATGTCCACAGTTAGTGGACATAATGTGAACTGTTAGAGTTAAATGTGATGAATACAAGATGGATCTCCTCAGGTCGATCCATATTCATTCAAACTCAAGCATATTTTTAACATAACGTTGTTTCTGTACACTGTTAACATTTTGCATGACAATGACAGTAACTTCCACAGAAACGAGATATTATGATTAAGCTGTATATTTGTAAAATAATTTTGAATTCAAGGTATTTTTTCAATAATTTACTGTCATTTTATTTAATATCCGTTTAAGGAAGTTCCCAGTTTAGCTTTTTTTTTCCCTTTGCAGTAATTTTCCGCAAAGTCTTTGTACACGGTCCCTGTTTTTTTAAATGGGGACATTTTTTGTAACCACAGCTGCAGCTATTTTACCGTAAATGGATTCTTTTTTTTTTTTAAAGTCCATGGACTGAGGTGTCAGTGGGGTCCAGGTCCAGACTTTGGTTAGGCCACTCCAAAACCCTAATTTACAATTTTAGTAGAACTGGGAGAGCCGAATTCAAGCGTATCTTTAATTAATGACACACTCCCTGGTTCTGAAGGGGTACAAAAGCAGAACTCGAGTGAAAGCAGGTGTGGAAACAGTCACCGGATCCAGTGGGGGGGGGGGCCGAGATTCTTCTGGAGTCAGCTTTAGTGTTATGTTTTTACCATGTTACAGCCAGAAGGTTCTGGTTGGACCTCAGAGAGAGAGAGAGTGAGTGAGTGAAAGGGAGAGTGTGAGAGAGAGAGATGTATGCAGGAGTGAAAGAAACAATAACCTTTAAGCCTTTAATGTCCTGATCAACTGTTTGGTTGAGCTCATTTTGAGTGTTGACCTGTTTATAATGTGACCCAATAGCAGCACGGATATGCTAGAGAGTAAGGGGCCAAGGATGGAGCCCTGGGCGACACCACCGCTAAAAGGGGGATAATGCCTCCTCCTCTGAGCCCCTTCTTGTTTGCTGAAGTGGAGGGGGAAGTGTAGGAGTCCCTGGAGTAGATCGGTAATTGATGTGAAAAAAAAACTTTAAACCACTGATTTTCCATTGAATAATTAAATACTTTGAAAATTTTTGACTTTTTCAATAGCAACTTTATTTCCAGACATTAAACCAGACAGTTGATTCTAAAATATAGGTAAACTTTATATTTTGAATGCAGACTGCACATTACTAAAACCATTAATTAATTTCTGAGTTACACTAAAAATGACCAATTTAAGGACTTTATAATAAGATATATACAATTAATGAAGAGTTGTTGTTATTTATTAAGTTTAAGGTTTTCTTTTACTTTTGTTCTTTTCGGTGGCGTCCATTGAAATATGAGATAAAGTGTTATAAAAAGACCTCAAAGAGGAATTAGATTAGCCTTAAAATGCTACAACTACACTAAAAATATAATATTCAATAATAAAACATTCATCTGTAGCTGTGAGGACGTCCTGGACCCTCAAGAGTGTCTCTGCTTCTGCCTCTAGGGATTGATTCTGTCTTGTGATTCTGACGGATCCTGGATCTGAGGGAAGCTCACATCGTACAGATTCTGGATCTGAATAGACAGCAGCAGACGACGTCAGCAAGGGATCATCGAAGAAAAAAGCAGTGCATGATCAAACATCTGCATCCGTCTCAGTGAGTCTGAGGAGGCTGAGGAACAGAAGCCTCTAGTGGCTGTTAGAGGAACTGCAGCTCAAAGAACAGCAGCCCTGAGATCATTTCTTGATTGAAGGATTTCATGTTGACATTCCAGGTGAATGGAGTGTTGAATTAAGGTAGAGTCGGTCCTCGCGAGGAGAGACGGCGTGTGTTTGTGCTCAGTAGAGCTTCATGGAGGCTTCAAACAGTCGGCTCAGGTCCTCCTCTGTGTGTTCTCTGGGAGACAGCTTGGTTACTCTCTCCTGAGGTGAAAACAAGAAACAATGAGTTCTTAAGCCTTTAGAAACATTTAAGTAATCTTTTTAATAAAAAGTCACACATGAAAAGGTTAATGTGCCCCTGTATCACAGAATTTTAAAAACAAAGTTAAAGAAGACCGACTCATCATTATATTAAAACAACATTAATTCTAATCAATTTAGTTTTCTATCCACAAACGATTTATTGAACTTACAATACCTTTATTACAGAATTGATCAGTAGAATAATTGGTATCACACAGCAGAGTTTGGATAATATCAAATGAACATTAATATCGTCATGTGATGTCCAACACACCTGAGGAATGGTTCCTTTCACCAGAGCCGGGATGTCCTCTTTACTGTATCCCACAGCTCCCAGTCCGTCCTCCACCTGCAGGTCAAACAGGAACTGACGCAGCGTATCGGCCAGGACAGCGCCTGCATCCTCCCTCTTCACCTGCTGAATGTCTGCACCTGAACGCAACACAGTCAGGTTTCACAACCCAATGAGAAACGGCGGTGGACAGATGTCTTCTAGGTATTATCTGCAGAGAATAACTAGACACTCAAAATCATTGCAACAGTCCTTTATCCTGGACCATCAACAACAGTCGGAGCTAAACCGTCCTTTTTAGAGGACGGCTTCAATTACAAGCATTGTGCTGTTATTGTTAGTAGTTAGTATTAATCTTAGTATTGTTTTTGTATTATACGGTACTATTACAGTAATGTAAGGTGGACAGGTACCTAGGATTTCTGCAGCCTCCAGGTGGCGGTCTGGACACATCGGGGCTGTGAAGTTAAACACGGCTGGAGACGTGAGGACCACTGAGAGACCATGAGGCTGAGGACACACAGAAAGACACACGCGCACAAACACAGTGTCATAATTCTAAATCCCCCAAAAAAGTTTAAACAAGCTTAAACTATAGTCGACGAAGACACGTTAACACAGACATGCTCACAACAAGGACACGTCCTCAACGCAGACATGTCCTCAAAACAAAGACATCCTTACAACAAAGACACATTAACGCAGACATCCTCACAACAAAGACACATTAACGCAGACACATCCTCACAACAAAGACACATTAACACAGACATGCTCACAACAAGGACACGTCCTCAACGCAGACATCCTCAAAACAAAGACATCCTTACAACAAAGACACACGACCTCAACGCAGACGCATCCTCACAACAAAGACACGTCCTCAACGCAGACACATCCTCACAACAAAGACACGTCCTCAACGCAGACGCATCCTCACAACAAAGACACATCCTCATTGAGACACGTCCTCACAACAAAGATACATTAATGCAGACACATCCTCACAATAAAGACACGTCCTCATTGAGACACGTCCTCAACAAAGACACACGTCCTCAACGCAGACGCATCCTCACAACAAAGACACAATGCAGACACATCCTCACAATGCGTGTCACTATTTAACCATCCTGATTTGTACGATTGGTTTAGAGTTGTTAGACTTTGTAGTCTGAAATAACTGCCTTACAATTAACCTTGTCTGTGATTTCCTACAGCAATCATTTTAATTCTGTTTGGTTTGAACACACTGATGACAATTCCAAAATAATCAGTAATGGTTCATTTGAAAATGTGAATTGGAGAATCAGGCAACACATCAATTTTCCCCCCAAAAAATCATGTTAATCTTTTCAAACAATTAGGGTTATGTCGTCATTTTCTGGCAGCTTTTTCCTCACTCACCACTAGAGGGTGCTCAACACTGTAGCCCTTTGCAGAGTGAGTCTTCACGTTACCAGCGATGGGATAGGACATCCCATGACTGCAGAGACAAACATTAACCAGTTATATATATATATATATATAGTATAAGTTATGTTATCAATAATCATAAACACCGAGAATGAATTCCTTTATTGGATAATGATGTAATCAGGCTAATCAAAAATCGATTATAATACATTTCATTCATTTTCTTTTACATGATAATCTTGAGTTTAATGGCTTAAACAGTTTCCTTTCAACCACCTAACCACAAGATTTATGTCACAGATTTACGGCAAAGTTTCTTTCCTCACCACAGATGAACTCCAGCGTTCCCAAATCCAATACCGGCAAACACACTGGCCAGGTGCATGCTGGACCGGGCCTCCAGATCCTCGGGGTCCCGCACCGCTCTGTAACAAGAAAAACAAACATTAAAGAATTCTTTGAGTGATATTGAAGGGTTTCTTTTTCTTTTCTTTTTTACAATATTCAAATGTTCTTAACGTTCCTAAATACATCAAATACAAATTTAAAAGAATTTTAAATTTTAAATTATTTTAAGTCACTTCTTATATTTAAAGTTACTGGTATCAATCAAATTGTCGGACCCAAGTATCGTCTATTATACATTTGAGATGAAATGATCCACTGAATGCAGAATTTTATTTTATGGCATATAATTATAAAATAATATCTTAAAATCAAAGCATGGCATCTCAAAATATAATTACATTCCCCACAGCGTACATCCTATAAACAAAGTGGATTCTATTTTGGATCCCCCTTTTTTTTTTGTAGGGGTACCTCGGGGAACCTGTTTGGGTTCTCTGTGGTTCTCCAGGTAAACAGTTTACCTCCAGTGCAACTTAAATTACCGTTTCATAAACTTGGCGACCACGTTGAGCGCATGGCGGGACCAGACGTCACTGATGGGGTTGCTGCCCTGGTAGGCAGGACGGTTGATGGGGTTCGGCGGGCAGGGGCTCCTCAGGTTGTAAGGCAGGGCGGTGTACGACTCCAGAGCATGACTGAGGGAAATGAAACACAGAGGAGAGAGCTGGTCAACATTCAGTGAGTTATCCTTCTTCTGGAACATCTCTTATTTAACAGCAAAGCATTCTGTGGATGATTTCCTTAGCCCCTCAAAAACGAGTTTGAAAAGCAGAAAGAGATCGGTTCCATGCAAAATAAGGAAATGTAAATTTTCAGATTGATAGACTGGCTAAAATCCAGCCGTGAAATAAAATCGGAATATTTTACAAATTCAGAAAATTTGTAAAAATTTCATTTAAAGAAAATGTAAATACCTTTTGATTTTAATCTGTCCATATTTTACTGAGCTGAACATTCTTTTCCTGAGTACTGCTTCTTTAATAACAAAACACATAGTTTATCAGTAATCACATTACAAGCTTTATTGGTCTACACTCCAGTAGCAGATGGCTTTATAATTAAAATAACAATGCAATCGTTTTGTTCTGATATTTTCTCCCCTAACTCCTTCTGGACTCTGGACTGGCTCCCACTGTTGTCCATCTATCTGTGTCCTTCAGTCTTTAGTGTATCATAAAATAAAAACATTAACAGCCGGGGTTAACCTGGAGCCCCTCAGGGTAACACTGTATGTAGGTGAAAGTTTGACCTGACCTGCAAACACTCAGAGGTCAAGGCTGCTCTACAGCAGGAGTTCACGTGTCCTCGTCCAAACGGAAACGCTATCAACCTTGATGCCTGGCGGTTGATCTGGACCTCTGATTGGTCGGGACACTTGGAAGAGTTTCTTCTTCCTTGAATTGGCCACTTATTCACTGCCGCTAGCTGCTTTCTAAATCTCCCGGTTGCGTCACACACATAACTAGGGCTGGAATGATCAAGACTTTTTAACAGGGGATTTAAAAATCATAAAAAAGTTGCAATTAATTAATTATCGTCTCCTCCTAATTTTCTCATTAATCATTCTAATAGTCGTCTATTCAAAGCGTTCTTCCTTTTCTTATTCTTCTCTGGGCTGTTCCCTTTAGGGGTCGCCACTGCGGATCATCTTTTCCCATCTTGCCGTGTGTTCTGCATCTTCCTGTGTCACAACAACAACCAACCGCATGTCCTCTCTAACCCCATCCAGAACCTCCTCTTTGGTCTTCTCCTTTTTCTCCAGCATCCTTCTACCAATAGATCCACTATCCCTCGTCTTCACATGTCCAAAACATCTCAATCTGGCCTCTCTGACTTTGTCTCCAAGACGTCTAGCCCGGGCTGTCCCTCTGATGTGCTCCTTTCCAATCCTGTCCATCCTCGTCACTCAAAGAGAACATCTGAACATCTTCAACTCTGGCACCTCCAGCTCTGCCTTCTGTCTTTTGGTCAGAGCCTCCGTCTCAAAACAATCCAACAGAGCTGCTCTCACCACCATCTTAGAAAACCTTTCCCTTCACTCCATGCTGCTATTCTTCTGTCAAAGATAACTCCTGACACTCCACCCACTCCACTCCACTGACACCCGCTGCTTCACCTCTTTTCCACACTCACCATTGCTGTGAACAGTTGACCCCAAGTACTCAAACTCCTGCATCTTCCCCGACTCTTCTCCTTCATCCTAACCATTTCACCGACCTCCGCTTCATTCACCGACCTTCATTCCTCTACTCTCTAGTGCATACCTCCACCTCTCCAGGTTTTCCTCCACCTGTACCCTGCTCTCAGTATCCACCAACATCATAGTCCAAGAAGACTCCTGCCTGACCTCATCTGTCAGCCTGTCCATCACCATATCAAACAAGAAGGGGCAAAGAGCAGATCCTTGGTGCAGTCCCACCAACACCCTGAACCCATCCGTTACTCCTGCTGCACATTTCACCGCTGTCCTGCTTCTGTCATACATATCCTGTACCCTTCTAACATACTATAGAATATTGGTCTGTTCATATCGTCACATTAGAAATACACCTAATGCAGGAAAGCCACTTCATCTTAGTCTTGGCGGAGACTCACACGAAGTTTGTTATTGACTGTCTTGTAGATGTAGCTTGAATTGGGAGGTACAAACTTAGTTTCCAGGGTTGTTTGGCTTTTCATTTGCGCTGCAGTCCTTGGCTAATGCCATCTCTGCACAGTGTCATCTTCGGTGAACCCTCGTCTTCACTTCTTTCCATGTTCCCATGTGTAACATCTGTCTCCTTCACCAAAAAGGCAATGGATTTTTTTTTTTTTCATTTTCCTAACCTCAAAAAAGTCAGTTCATAATTGAAATTCATGCAATATTGATACAAATATTCAAATATTTGTTCAAATATTACCAGATCCAATATCGTATCTTTTTCTGTAGTAGGGTAGTTGTTGCGGCTTACAAACACCGCCCATTAAGGAACAGGCGTGCTTGATGGCCACCGCTGGGAAACCTTGTCCCCTTCTATTCAACTAATTATCTAGAGTATACTGAATATCATCATCATCATCATGAACAGGACAGGAAGAAATCTGACCAGAGAACATCAAAGCCGCTGTTGGCGGCGACTCTCTCAGGCATGCTCAGTGTGTGCAGCGGGTCCACGATGCCCAGTGTTGGTCTGATGGCTCTGCTGGCGATGCCTGAAGACAGACAAGAATCAAAGGTCGGGTTAACACTCTGATGTCACCATGACATCATCATTAGTAACTCATCTTTTGAAATGATTGAATGCTTCTTCGGCTCTGGGTCGTTTCTGCAAACTCTGACAGTTCTTTGTCATCAGGTCCACCATGGATATATAAAGGTTGGACAGTCTGATTACAAAAAAAGGGCCTAACCTTCCCCAATGGTTTAACCCTCTGTATCCCAAAGTCAATTTATTTGTCATATCCACACAAGAGAGCAAGAGTTTCAAACTGACCAAACATTTAGAGCACACGGCATACGTTTGAGTCTACTGGCTGTTTTTACATGGACTTAAATGTTAATTATATGAAATATTGAATCGCACCATGAAAAAAAATTTTTCCAAAACATCCCTTGTGGATTAAACCTTATATTCTGACTGCCAGGAGGTTTCTAACCCAACAATGTGACACACTAGAGTTGTGGACCCATGCAGTCAGAAGAACTCGACGAAGGACAGGAGGGCCCACCATGAAGAAATCACTGGTAGAAAAATTCTCAGAGGTGAATTCAAGTTTTACCAGTTTTGGCTTTCAGGGGCTCATAGTCAAAGATGGCGACTCCGGTGGTCTCACTGCCGGTTCCCGCCGTCGTCGGAACTGAGGAACAAATGAGAACGTATAAATGAAATGACCTCTTCACCTCTGTGATCCTCACAGTCAGACTTCAGATGAACCTTGAACTGGTTTTCATAGATGCAGTTAAACACCTCGGGGTCACTCCAACCAACCAGGAGTGAGTTTATGATCTGAAAAAAACAAATACTCAGAACCGCTGAGTGAAAAGGGGCAGAACAATCAGCTGTGAACATATACCCGACAGTAACTGATAACTGATATCAGATTATTCACTGAATTAATGCTACAAGGTTAAATTGAATTAAACTGATATTGAGAAATGAAACAGGTCCAAACCCTGAATAAACTCCAGTCCCCTGCGTTGTACAATCAATCCCCTGAACTGAACTCAAATTGAATATGAAGTTATGTCTAAAAAACAGTGTTTTCCGTAAATAAGCTCCCCCTAGTGAGTAATATATGAACTACTAGAGTCAAGATATGTACTTTAGATCTAAGATAGATCTCCTTGACTAGACTAAATCGGGTCCAATTGGTTGAGAAGTGATGGCGCAAAAACTTTTGAAAATAATGCTCCCCCTAGTGTTGGAAATAAACAACCGCCATTTCCCCAAATCCATCCAGTTCTTCCTCGCGCTGAGGTCTATGTGGGTCTTATATTTGAAAGTGCTCAATGAAATTGTTTTTGAATGAATGAATTAACTCGAAGGATTTGCGGCGACGGCGGCCGATCATCTGTTTCCATCCATGGGACCGTACCCTGCTGGCTAACAGTGTCAGTGAGGGTATGTTTTTATCCCGAGCTTCGACTGATCCGGTTGGTGTCCATATTTATTTGGCATATGTTTAACCCCGGATTAGTAAAATCTGACAAATCCTTCACTAAGGATGAGCTTTATCATTAATTGTTTATTGAGCATTGGTGAGTTATAACCCCGTCTCCTCACATCACCCGTCTTTTAAGATTAAACGTCAGTAGTTGCTGTGGTAACCAGAGGTTTCCCTCCTACCTGCAATGAGCGGCTTCAGAGCTCCGGTAACTGGCTTCCCTTTGCCGATCGGAGCATTAACAAAGTCCAGGAACTCGGCGTCAGGGTGGCTCGCGTACAGATTGGCTGCTTTGCAGGTGTCAATCACAGAGCCCCCGCCCACTGCCACATAAACGTCGAACGAGCCGTTTTTAGCAAACGCGATGGCTTCTTTAAAACTGTAACACACAGAGGCATTAAGGTTAGTCTGATGTTGCGCCTGTAATGACGTTCCCCGGCGGTTTGTTACCTGCGACAGTCTCACCTGACATCGGTGGGCTCCACTCGGACGTTGTCATAAACTTTGTACTTGACTCCGCTCTTGGCCAAAGACTCTAGGACGGCCTTCATCGGAGGGAGGACGGACAGGTTCTTGTCGGTCATCAGTAAGACATTCTGAGCTCCGAAGTTCTGCAGGTCCTGCAAGAGAACCGGGAAAAGAGCTGAGTGAGGACTGATCAGCTTTACGCAGATCAGCCATAACATTACAACCATCCCACTGGTCTGCAGTGCACTGTGTTCTGACACCTTTCTATCAGAGCCTGAATAAAATCTGTTATTTGTGCTGCAGTAGCTCTACTGTGGGCTCACACAACACGGGTCAGCCTTCACTCCCCTCTTCACCACATGAACCAGTCTGCATTCTTATCCAGACTAGCTTCAAACTTCAATCAACTTCGTTAGCCCAAGATCCACCCCTACACAATATTTATGGTACCGGTGGTTCTAATGATTTGGCTGATCAGTGTAAGTCAACAGTTTCTAAACAGAATTGATTTTTTCTGTTGAACTGAAATAAAAGATATATATCCAAACAAAGACATACCATGCCGTAAATTATGAAATATGTAATACACCTAAATTAGCCAAAACATTAGAACCAGTATCTGGTTTTAATGTGAGAAGGGTTTAGCTACAGTCCCGGAGCGGGTAGTTTCAGGACCACATTCTCAGGACCCGTAGGTTTTGATTAACCCAAGTCCTATAAGCCAAACTCTCACCCTAATCCAAACCAAATCCAAAGGGTCCTAAAACGGCGGTCTGGAAACTGCAGTATCTGGGGCTTCATCTACATACGACTGTCTAATTTTGTGACTGATGGGTGTGTTTGATGACGATGTTTGGTTACCATGCCGATCTCTCTGCTCACTCCTTCTCCGTATCTGATGTTGGAGCTCGCCATCTGACAGAAACAAACACACAACACAGGTAAACACCAAAAACACCTTACATTACTAGCTTATAAGTAATATTTTGGCTACTTTTGTGTTTATTGTATGATATTGATGTAAACCAAAATATGCACTTGACTGTTTCGATCACAGAGAAACGTATTTTAACTTACTTTTCTATTACATAAGTTTCATTGTTATTGGAAATGAATGAAAATTCTGACCTTTATGTTCCTTAACTTTCATCCATTCAAACTTTGTTTTCATACATTTTTCCAAACTAACAGAGTAGATGAGTTCGGTTTGAGTTACCTCGAAGGCATAGTCAGTTTTACGGACGATGCAGGCAGCAGCTTTGGCACCTGCAGGAAAAACTCAGAAAGTCAACAGACACCTGATAGAATCTGGAAATCTGCTTTTTGGCGACAAAGGCAGTGTTTAATATTCCTCATTTTGTGTCAGTTTGTCTGGAGACCGGACTCCCTCCATGTAGGCCCTGCTAAAGGTTATCAGCCAGTAAAACAACAGAACCGACTGATCAGCAGAGGATAAATATTGATTATCCATCACACGTTTGTGTAATGGCCCTTTATTACAGAGATATGGTGAAGGAAGCAGAGCGATTACCTTGGTGGAAGCTGTTGGAATGAGCGGGACACCTGCACCTGAAACGTCACAGAGAACTCCATTCAAGGCCGGGTTCTGGTTTACGTGGGAACAGTTTTGCTAAAGAAAAAGAAATGTTTTCTCCTTGCATTTTAAAGAACTTCAGAACAAGAGGCAGCAGGTCCACGGGTCAAGGACCACATGTCTGTCGTTCAATGAAGGTTGGGGGACAAAGCTCTTTAAATATCAGACACCATCTGGCTTTTTAAAGTGATTAGTATTGTTTAGTTCTCATCTGGTCTATTTCAGGCATCATTAATCGCTTTATTGCTTCCACAATTAATAAAGTTTTCATAAATCGGAAACAAGTTTCTAAATCATTTATAAATTGGCAGCTTGGATCAAGATTTTGCATAACGTGGTAAGTTGGTATAAAAAAACAAACCCAAATAATTATTTTTACTCCTTTGAATAAAATGCCTTTGATAATTTTAAACGATCTCATATACACCTTTAGCACTTTGAGATTTGAGCCAAATGTAAAGTGCATTATAAATTAAATGTATTATTATTATTATTATTTATTACCTTCCAAAGTTCAGCAGTTTGGAGACAGTTTATGACAGGAGACAGGAGAAAAAAACTAGTTTTATAAAGTGCAGATTAGTGCCGAATTTCTTAAAACCAATGTATTGATTCCTAAAATATATTAAACCGATCGCTAAATATCGATATCCTGTTTTTAAACTATTGAACATCTTGAATTGTTAAATTTGTGAATGCAGTCTCATTAACCTTCAGATGAAAAAAAGGGGAGGTTCTCTGAAACGTTCCCTAAGCTTGTTTACGTATATTTTCGCCGACATTTATTCACCTTAAAGTTTAAATCACATGCTTAATGAAGGGAAATTGAACTTACGCTACTTGCTCGAGCTGTCTGAGCAGGTGAACGATTCGGTCCCGTCCGGCCATGTCTGCAGAAGATTGTTGGTTTAATCTGCACCACCGAGCTGCTGGTTGCTAAACCTAAAACACGCTGTCAAGTTAGCGTCATATACACAAACTATTTCCGTTTCCGTATTTCGAAATAAAAGACGCTCCCACTTGTTATGAACTAATTTTTTAGTTTACTTCAAAATAATTGAAAAAATTAACCATTGTGCCTCACCCGGGAGTAATAAAAAGTAATTAAAAAAAACTCCCTAAAAGGGAGTATTGAGGCCAGGCATAAGGGTAAAAGAATGAGAGGAGTAAGGTTTTTTGTCATATTCCATTTCGAGAAAAAAGTGAAAATGTTGAGAATAAAGTGGAAATGTTGAGAATAAAGTGGAAATGTTGAGAAAATCGTTGGCATGTCAAGATAAAGTCGAACTGAATCTGATGAATTTTTTTTTTTGATCAATTGTCTTATTGTGTCTCGTGACAAAACATATCCTACCTGAATTCAGTTTTCATGAATACCGTGTAAAACACCCTCTGTATGACGTAAAAGAGAAATCATTTCTCTGTTACAAAAACTGATTCTGAAGTACAATGTCACCAATTCATCTACACAAGGCATTTTGTGGATGCCGTCATTTGCACTGTTTGAGTCTTAAAATATTGACTTTAATATTGAAATGTCAAGTTCAATCTCGACATCCCAACTTATTTCTCGAAATGCGGAATAAAAAAACTTATTTTTCTCTGATTTAGTTCAATTTTATTCTCAAAATTTCGGCTTTTATTGTCATTGTCATTTCTCTTTTGTTCCTAACCATGTAAAGTCTCCTTGGGTCTCCTGAAAGGCGCTATATAAATTGAAGTTATTATTATTAAGATATTATTTTTTCTCTACATTTCCACTTTTTTCTCCAAAGGAAATATGAAAAAATAAAAATGTTCCTCCTCTCATTTTATTTATTTATTTTTATGCCTGGGCATAATACTACTTCGTACATTTTTGTCTAATCAATTCCTTAAATATTATTTCATGGGTTCATTAAGCGGGTTTCAAATTAAGGCGTTTAAAAGGGGCTTGTTTTTACAACGGAAAGGAAATGAATACTTTCTGGAAACAAGGAAACTGTTTTTGATTTCTTCACCTTTAGTTGGTGGATTTTCGTGGCAGGGAGAAAAACAAAGTGCGGGGCTGCAGACAAATCGACCTTTAAAGAAACCTCGTATGTCGAGATGCCTCAGGTCTCTTATTTCACTTTACTTGTTTCTGTAGATACAGAAGAAAGCTTCAGAGAGGAAGAGAAGAATAAACATGACAGTGTTTACAAAACGGTTTAAACTCCTCAAACTGTCCTCAGCTTATATTCATGAGCCGCTATCTTCATTCAATAATATAGTTCTTTTAAATGATTTCATTCTATACGTCTGTGTTAAAATCAAAGGGATTTTATGTAAAACTCTGAAAAATGTAGCTTTAAGTCGATCGATGATTGATAATTATTGATAATAATTGATTGATTTTTCTTTTCTTTTGATAAATCCGTTTGTCTAATATTTCAGGCAGGGATAAATGATGATGAATAACGATGATGTCATCATCCTCACAGACCAGCAGAGACCTGTCAGGACTTTCACATGGAGCAGATATTTGTACACTGTTGTTGAGTTGATGCACAGGTGTGTATCATCTGCATACGGTGGATTTTTGTTCCCTGAGGTTGCATAAATATTTTATTTTGCTGACAAGCACAAAAGAAAATCTTTTTAATTATTTCCGCCAAAAGTCGGGGATATTACTGAATAATCATCGCAGATCCTTCAGGGTTAACGCGACTCAAACACAATCTCACGGATCATTTTCAAAATGTTAAACCCACTTAGATCTCAGTGCGAGGAAGAACTGGTTTAATCTTGAGAGATATCGTTTGTATATTTCTGACACTAGGGGGAGCTTTATCTCGTAATATATACCCATAATGTCTCAACCGAAGAGGCTCTATCTAAGAATATCTACCTGGTTTATGTCGTGTTTTAATCTAATAATTCATATTTTACTCACAAGGGGGAGTTTTTATTTATTTATTTTTTTTTTTTTGACAAAAAGCAATGTTTTTCGGCTGTAACCTCCATAACTGTTGAAACAATTTAATCCAGATTTATGGCATTTGCATCAACTCCAGGGGATCTATTTTGACTACATCACATGTCACCCCCAGTAGTTTCTATTTAACTCACTTAAGGGAGCTTTTTTTGCTGGAAAAAGAAAAATGCCCTGTACATAACTTCACACATAAACTTTCTGAACCATCACCCAGACTGCGGAGAGACTCATTTCATATTCGGCGACTCCTCTCGGAATATGTCAATCTGCCGTCACGCACCTGAATGTGAATGGATGACATCCGTGTCTGACATCGGTCTTAATTGACGGAAAAGGCGACGGACACGCTGTCATCATTAATCATCCCAAAGGTCAGAGGGAATCAGCGAGACGAGTGAAATGACGGCCTGATTGGTTTGATTCATGTTACGCCCAAAAGCACCTTACCTTGATGGTGACGGTGGAACTTAAACCCTAAATTAAGTTCCACCACCAACTTTAGAGCATTTCATTTGTTTGTTTTTTTTAAAAAAGGACCTTAAAACAGAACTTTGAAACCCTTCCTGGAGTTTTGATTTATGTTCCTGATGCTGAGCCAGAGATGAACTGAAGGCAGATCTTTATGTTTCTATGAGCAGAATGAGAGGAACAGAGCGGAGCAGAAGAACGAGCGTTTTCTGTTTCTGTAGGAGATGAAGGTCAGAGATTCAGTCCACAGTCGAGCTGAAAAAGGTCACATCATCTTCATCGTGCACGGCGTCCCCCCGCCTTGCCTCCGACAAACAGGAAGTCAGAGTTTTGGATCGTCGGAGATGGAAAAGTTGAGGGACTTCAAATATCACAAGAGCCCGATGATAATAATGTGCCGGATGGTCTTGGATGAAATGATCTTTTGATGATGATGATGATGATGATGATAATTGTTACCTTCCACACTCTGACTGAAGGAAACTCTTGACAAGGAGGATAAAGAAAGTTGCCTTAACTGTCCTAATTATAAAAAACAACAACTAATAGATGTGTGATTCATGACTCATCATCATCATCATCATCATCATCAGCACCATCACACTGAGGTTTCTGAGCGCGTGCAGGGCCCCTCCCCCCCTGAGAATGGCTCTCATATATAGGGTAAAAGCAGCCCAGAGAGACACATCAGACCTGAGGTGGAGGAAGACAAACAGGTAGGACACCTCAGCATCTCCTTCTGAAGACTCGTTTGTGTGAAAAGTTTCTACTTCTAGGTCTTCAAAGTTTTCTGGATCATGCTTTATTTATTTTATCTTTGATGCGGCATTGAGTCTCTATTTTTTGGGCTATTTTTATGAATGTCTTTGTGATTAGGTGACTTAGATATTGCTGGAATCTCTAGAATCTCTAGATCTTCTCACATGACTTCCTCACATCTCCTCATGAAACATGGACGCAACCAGAAACCTCTACGCAGGGATATTTAACATTTTAATGCATTTCAAAACAGGTTTTAATGAAATTTCGTGCAGAGGTGAAGGACTGAGGCGGACTTTGTTACATTTTGAGGCGGATCCCGATTCAGATTCTGGATTAATTCTTTGTGTTCTTCAACAATGTGAGATCAGACCTTCTCTCCGATGTCAGCAGTCGGCCACTACAAACATCTGCCATTCAATTCAGTTTCCCCTTTATGTAGCTGCACCTAAAAGCAACTATCCTATAATAGTTTGACTCCTTGACCCGTGAAAAACTAACCCTACACTGTTTAACAACAAAAAATGTTGTTACTGTAGAAACTAATGGTTAAAATTGTTTTTTTTTAACTGTATATTTAAATGTAAATACCGTCCAAATCTGTTATTTAGACAGAATAATACTTTTACAGTACTGAGTTACTCTTGACAGTAAGGATTTTTTTCTTGAATTAAACCAAAAGTTCGTATTTTCACAATAAAAGTCTGTGTTTTCCACACATTCTGACTGAAGCTGTTTTTCGTTTGTTTGTTTGTTTGTTTGTTTTTTTTACAGTTTAGAATTTGGAATGACATTTGTATCAGTCGGGGATTAAGACTCTATTAAATAAGAGTAAAAATAATAATAATAAGAGTAGGGGTTTCAGGATCTAATATATATAATGTCAATTTTGTTTGATCTTGTGTATGACTGTTTATGATTAATAAATGAAAAAATATTATTATTATTGTCACTAACATTATTATTATTATTGTCATTTTCATTATTATTATTGTTAGTATTATTATTATTATTATTATTATTATTATTATTATTGCGTTGCCTTTATCCAACTTCATCATTGAAGTTGGATGTAAAAAGTTTCTGGATCCAAATAATGATCCGTATCGCCACCAAAGTTTAACTGCCTGTTTTTTGGACCATACCCTCGCTAGTCCTGCAAAAACACTAATAATCATTTTAACTATGGATTTTTTAAAAGCAGTATTTTTTTGGAACTGCCCCTGTGTGCGTGAACTGATGTTTTTTGTTATTGTCCCATGTTGTTTAAATACAGTCACTGCTTCGTTCCCAGAGGAGAGGCACCCGTAAATACACTGGACTTAAAACTACATTAAAACCACCTACTTAATATCGTGTAGTCATATGTAGGTGACTCTAACCCAATCGTCCTGCCATCAACATTTCATTCTTTTCCAAATGACTCAGATCCTCACGTTTGTCCATTATTTCAGCTTCTAATACAATACATCAACTATACGACGACGTAGTGTCATCTCCAAAATCTGAAGATTGGGAAAGTATCCGGTTCCAGCTCCAGCAAGTCAAACTCCGGGCGTTTCAAACGTTGTGCCCGCTGCTGCCTCAGGGATGTGTCAATCGCAGAGAACTTGAATCTCCCTTGGGTTAAATAGAGTATCCATTATTATGATCTATTTATCCTTTCCACTGACAGCTGCCATTATAATGAGATAACCAGTGTTTCTTCGACCACACTTGTCAGTGGTCATAATGTTATGGCTGAGTGGTGTTGGTAAAATCGTTTTTAGTAATGACAAGAATAAACATGCTCAAGCGAGGTCTACCTCTGACGTTCCCCTTTCGCGTGCAAAATAGATCCAGAGCTGTAAAATCGTATTTTTGTTCATGAATCATGAACTACTGATGATGAAGCCTCTCTCTGTCTGTCTGTCTGTCTGTCTGTTTGTTTGTTTGTTTGTTTGTTTGTTTGTTTGTTTGTCTGTTTGTTTGTTTGTAATCCCTCAGACTGAAGCTGTCATGAAGGTGAATGTGTTGATGTGGGTCGTGGTTCTCCTCGCTGCTCTCCTCACCTACTCTGCAGAAGGTCGACCAGTTCCCACCAGCCAACGCCTGCTCCTCCCTCTGCCGCTGCTCCTCCACCTGGGGGAGGAGTTCTCCCTCCGGCTGGGTGAAGGAGGAAGATCCTCCTCTGCTGTTGATGCTCCAGGTGTCCCCTCATCTTCAGCGTCAGTGAACCGGGCCCTGCTGCAGCTCACACAGCGCCTCCTGGAGGCCCGGGCGGAGCAGCAGGATCAGGTGGCGCAGGAGGAGGAGGAAGAGGAAGAGGAAGAGAAAGAGGAGAAGGGGAAGAGGTCTGAGGAGTCTCCCATCTCTCTTGACCTGACTTTCCATCTTCTCAGGGAGGTCTTGGACATGGCCCGAGCCGAGAAGATCGCCCAGCAGGCCGACAGCAACCGCAAGATGATGGACACTTTCGGCAAATGATTCAAATTCACAGATTTCTCACTTTCTGTGGAATGTTTTGATTTTATTCTGCCTCCGAAAACATCCAGGGTCAGCCTCGTGAGAGATCTGAGAAGCTTTGCCTCCAGTTATTAGACACGTCTCAACAGGTTTCATTACAACTGACTTTATACTAAGACTCTCATTACCTAATCTTAAAAAGTGTTAAAGTTTCACCTACGGAAGAATAAGAACGACTTCATCGTCAATCACTTACTGAAATATTTCAATTAATATTTAAAAGTTTAAGTTAAATACAAAAGTTTGTATTGAACTAATTTTAATTTTTATCAACATCTCTTCAATTTGGAGAGAAATAATTCAAAACGACCAATGATTTATTATTAATAAACTATAAACAATAATATCTAATTATTTATCATTCATTAAAAAAAAGAAGGAATAACTAATTTAGTATGTAAATAAGATAAGATAAGATAAGATAAGATAAATGTTCTTACCACTAACATTCTTTTATTAGGAATTGACTTATTTATTGATTAATTATTGTCATTTCAAATGTTTAATTATTCATTATATCAAAAGCGAATGTTCTTTCAGATTTTTTTTTTAAAATAGGCTTCATTTATATCTATTTGCATATTTTATTTTTTAGTTTGATTTGCAAAATACAAAGAAGAAAAACTCAAAACCATCTAATTACTCGTTTAATTTTTCTTACACATTTTAACTCTGAGTTTGAGTTTTTCTGTCTCCGAAAAAAACCCTTGACAGTAAAATAAGATTTTACCGGTCAGAACGCTTCTCTGGATGTTTTTGCTGTCGACTGACGGTTTGATGATCGGAATCTTTTTGGATCTCAGTACTTTTATTTCGGCACAAATGTGAATAATATACTGTATTAAGTCAGAACAATAAAATCAGTCGTGAAATTCAATGATGCGTTTTAATGTTTATAGAACCATGTTATAATGTTGTTTGTTCAGGATTTCAACATTCTAATAAATAACTCTAATAAAAAACACATTAACCCTTTTGAGTCTGGATATTATATATATATATATTTTCTATATTTCTATATATCCTTTATACTTGTTGGAGACCTGTTGCACTATATCCCATGAAAATTTGGGAATATTATGGAATCGTCTTTGCCGCCGCCGCAGATCCTTCTTGTTACTATGATACCTCAAAAACTATTTCATGGATCATTTTCAAATTGTATATACACCATTGTGTAAGGAAGAACTGGATTGATTGATTCACTTTTTTTTTTTTCAGTGGCAAAATGATATCCAAAGTTAATGCAAATTCATGCCGGGAATACGGGATATCTCATTACTCACATCGCCTGTTCGAGTTTGAAAAGTTGTTAAAAAAATAAATAAAGAAGAAATAAAATAAGATTTAAAAAAAATACCAAAAAATATTTATTTTTTTTAAATTTAGAAAATATAAAAAAAGTTGTTTTAGTACAGGAAAAATAATTTTTATTCTCCATAAATTGGTCGACTGGAAGATTTCAATGTGATAATCCTTTATTCCGCTGAAGAAGACTTGAGGAGATGAAAACACAGAGACAACAATAATCTGAATAGTATAAATGTCACACGTAGGCGGAGTATTTATTATTGATTCTGATGTCTGATGTCACCTCCTCTTCACCTGAGAGGAAAAAAATGACACATTTGGGTGGAGTATCCCTTTAAAACTGACGGTTGGAAAAGTCGGAAACCCAGTTTTATAGTAAAACAATAATTTATTTATTGGACACTGTAACAGAAAAACACTTTCATCAAACAAACAAACTATTCTTGAGTTTTAAATTCAGATAATGTCGTTTTAAAACTATAATTAGAATTGAAATCAAATTCTTTCAAACGTTTAAAAAAAAAAATTGACATTTGTTTTGTAACGTCATAAGAAAAACATTGAAAATGAATTTCCTCCATTAGTGACGTTAAAATATTTTAGAAATGGAGAGTTCGGCAGAGACCGGCGGTTCTGGTGCTGCTGGTTTTACTTCTGGTTGAGCCAGCTGAAGGAGAAGACATGCTTGGTACCATCTTGGTCCTCCGACTCGTTCTGGTGTTCTGGCTGACCCTGAAACAGTAGAAGAAGAAGATATTCTATAACGCATTTAAAAACAGATTGTATTAGACATAGTGCTGTTAGAGTACATTAACGTTTAAAAGTAAAATACTATATATCAGTGACTAGAATAAACAAAAACAAGCCAAAATACAGACAGAAGACAACAGATCAAAATAAATAAAAAATGTATAGAAGTGTTTTCATATAATTATAATATTCATAATAATCATAATAGTAATGATAATAAAAATGTTAACTACTAATTATTAGTTTAATATAGTCTGAAGTCATCCTCTCAATCCTAAATAATAGATATAATTTTATTTTACTTCTTTTTTTTTTTTTAAAGTGCTATTTATCTTGATTACCTGAATGTACGTCATGCTACGTCATACCTGGGGGGCGGAGCTGGCAGTGGGGAGTTGCAGTGGAGGAGGCGGGGCTTGGCTGGTGGATGACGGGGCAGGGCTTTTGGGCTGTGCTGGAGTGGTGGGCAGAGTCTCAGAGAGTCTCTGAGGGGGTGGAGCTGAGAGCTGAACACCTGCTGGCTGAAGAGGAGGCAGAGGAGGCGGCTGATTGGCTGATAGTCCAGCAGGCTGAGCAGCATGTTGTTGCTGTTGCTGCTGCTGTTGCTGCTGCAGTTGCTGTTGCTGCTGTCCAACTCGACTTCCTGGTCTCGATCCTCTGACCTCCACTACTTCCTCTTCATCATCGTCATCGTCATCGTCAACTGACAAAACAACACATTGCTGTGAAGGAAGCTGCATCCTAACATATTAGCATTCAGTGGCTAACTGACCATTTTACATCGTATTCAATTACAGTGTAGTAGCTCCATGCTAGCACTGCTATATTTTAGAATTTAAAAATGCTAAATTATTAGCTTATAGTAAAATGAATGACAGTGTCCAGCATGATGAATTACAGTAGTTTATTAAAAAGCATATTAGTTAACTGATCACGTACATCATACTGAATTATAGTATAGCTATTACCTATAATAGCTTGCTAACAAACTACAATAGTCATGATAGCAGCTTTATATTCTAACATTCATATAATATCCTCATGCAATAAGCGTAATGCCAGTGTTTACCCTGTAATTAGTTGCTGTCTGCTGCCCTATAATTATAATAGCTGCGTGCTAACACATTTTTCATGCTTACATAATTTCACACCATAAGTACATTGACAGTGTTCACCTAAAAGAATTACAATAGTTTGTTAGCTGGCAAATAGCTTGCTAATATTCTAAAATTGTTCATGAAAGCATATTGATATGCTAACGCATGAGTAAAAACTACATACATTTACAAATTAGCTTTATGCAAAGACGTGTGCACAAGAAAAATAATATCTCCATGCTAACACGATACCATGCTAGCACTTACACATACGTAATGTTAACTAATAACAGGTTTTTGCTTATGAATAAGCTTTATGTCAAGATTTAAGCATGCTAGTGATTTAGCATACCCTTTAGCCCCTTATAGTCATCAAATGCTACTATGCGCTGCTGCAGCTTGAATGCTAACGTACTGACAGCTAAAGATATCATTAGTGTGATTTAGGCGTTTGTGATTGGACGGTCACATGAAGCTGTTTCCTCACGTTTGATGAAGTCGACGCTGGTCAGAGCTTTCCTCTGGCGATCAAAGTTAGTAGTGAAATGATCCATTTTCTCGTAGCCTTGTTGGATTTTCTCCAGGTGAGACATGTTGGTGCCTTCCACAATCCTAACAAAGAAAACAGGTCGATATCATTTCCTGAAAACACGACAGAGAGGTTTTTACAAAATGTTGTACTGAAGTCGGAGACTCACTTCTGTAGCAGAGGTTTGGTCATCTGTAGGAGTAGAGATGACATAATGAATAAAGTTGTTTTCCTTCAGACGCTAAGTTAGTTTGATTGATTACTTCACTAAAGAGTAACTAATTACTTTTACCAACAGATTACCCACGTTCATCAATTTGTGAGGAAATATTTCAATATCTATAAATAATATTTCAGTTATTTAGTTAACATTTTCAAATTTTGTACCCACATAGACCTTAGCGTGAGGAAGAACTGGAATGATTTTGGGAATGGCCGGTTGTATATTTTCGATATTAGGTTGGAATTTTATCTCCCAAAGTTTTCGGGCCATATTTATCAACTCTGGACTCTGGATTTATTCCAAATTTGTTCTTTGGACGTAACTTTACCTTTCAATTTCCGTTCGAAGAGGGGAATCCCTTGTACAACACAGGGGACTGGGGGCTTTTCAGCGAAATACAGTGAACCAAGCGCCTACAATATTTGGAATGATTTTTGCGAAACTAAAGGCTCCTGGGCCGGTTTCCTGATCGCTCCATGCCTCCCATTTCTCTGGAGATTAAAAACATGTATGTGATGGTGCGTTCAGGTTCACCTGCAGGAACACGGCCATCTCAGACTCATCCAGCATCTGGATGGTGGTTTCCAGCAGCTTGGCGGTGTTCTCCATGTGTTCGGTGTGCTTCTTCCTCAGACTGCGAATGTAGTCGAGTTTCTCCTCCTGCTCGGCGTTGATCCTCAGGATCATGTCACCTTTCCTCTCCTCCAGCATGGCGAAGAGGCGATCGAACATCTCGCACATCTTCGACTTCTGTCTGCGTCCGTTCTCCTGAAAAATACAGAGTCGTGGCTCAGGCAGCTTTTACATGAAAAGTTTTTCTTTTGCATTTCGAAAAAAGATCCGCGTTCATAATATAGACTTGGGAACTCCATTTTAACGGATTAAAGGGGTTCCGCGAAAATGTCGGGCCAGAACTGACTTGGGTTCTAGTGGTGAAATCTCTTTACAATAGATAGAAGTGGGTTGGATACAGGTGGATGTTGACGGTTCTTGAACTCACATCCACGGCTCTGCAGGTTTCCTCCAGCTGATTGATGATGGCCTGAATCCTCTCGTTGGTCCCGACTAACATGGAGACGCAGTCAGTCAACTCCGTCTACACACACACACACACACACACACACACACACACACACCCACACACACACACACAGACACAGACACACACAGACACACACACACACAATGTTACACACTTGTTGGGTTAAACTACCTCGGGACAATGAAAGTGCCCCCTCTAGTGGAGTCTAATGATCACACATCGATCAGCCATAACATTATAACCCCTGACAGCTGACGTCAGAATCTGATTTTCTCTTTACAGTGGCACTTTTCACTGGGTGGGAAATATCAGGCATTAATTGGTGGAGGGTGAAGAAATGTCTTTCATGTAAGACAATTATTCTCACTGAAATAAAAGTTCTGATGCCACTGTGAATAAATACCTTGTCAGGAATCTGTTCATTAGGTAAGCCTGGCGTGAATCCACCCGTCTGTGGATTCAAACTCACCTTCTGTGACTGGAAGACGTTGTCCAGCGGAGCGACCTCGCAGTCTTTGTGAGCTCCGAACACTTTGCAGAGGGAGCAGGTGGGAACGCTGCAGGTGATGCAGTAGATGTTGATCTTCTCTTCTTCATGATCGTCACACATCGGCTGCTGCTGCTTCACCTCCGGGACAGGTCTGCTGCTCAGGGAGACAGACAGGTGGAGAGAAAGTGAGGCGGACTTGGAGGTTTTTTTTCCCACAATTAAGTTCAAAATTAAAGATGAAAAAGACACATTTTGTGTGTTTGTTTTATGATTAATCTGTGGACACAGAGAACATCCGTGGTATTCTGAGATGAAGAATTTATTATCGCGTTCTCTTGAGTTAACAAGATTATTATCAACATTTTTATATTTAACTGACATTTTATTCTATTTTTATAAATATAACACCATTTTTTTAATAAGTTTATATTGGATTAGTTATTATTATGCATACCTACAAGTTATATATATATATATATATATATATATATTTATTTATTTTTTAAGAGAGTTAATTTGTTAAATCAATTTTGCATATCTTGAGCAAATAATTAAACCAACATATTTCATGTACTTGTAGTATTTCTTTCCATATAAAGTTTAAACGTGACAGTTTCAGCACGTTTGTCCCAAACATGTATGTCCCCTCGTCCTCAGATCACTGAAATAGTTGAGCTGCTGTCTCGCTGACCAACATTTAAAAATAGTGTTCCTGCTAACTGCTAGCAGCTAACACACATCTGTCACCTCCATCAGATCCACCGTAAATATACTATTGACCAACACTCAGACATGTAAATAAGTTTCAAGTTTATGAGCCTTGGACATGTTAGCCTAGCTTAGCACGTAGGGGAAGTAACAGGTCCTAGATGCTAATTATAAGCTATATAAAGGAACCTTATAGGTAATACTAATAAAACAGGACTGAGAGGACAAGTCTAGGCTAACATCATCATGTTAGCTTGGACTTAACATGTCTTATAATAGGTCCAATTAGCATAATGCTAATTGGACCTATTAGTAAAACATGTTGTGTTATTTACATTTTATTGTAGCAAAACCTTTTAATGACTGACTATTATTTGATGTATTTTCAATGATCAACCCAGGCCAGTGTCTATCTCTGAATGCTATTAGATTTTTTCTCTGATGATGTAATCATGAATCTATGACAGGTTCATGGGACCTATGACTCAGTGGATGAGAAATCGGGATGCCCTTCATTAAATGGTGACTCTTCTTCAGTCTTGCAGTCAAGAGTAAACTCACCCTGGATGTAAATCGGACAAATATCGGTAAAGGCTACCTCGGGTACCACAGTTGGACCTAAGGGTCTTTCTTTTTGCCAATTTACAGCTCTGGTTAGGTGCATGTCTAGTCTTTGAATCTGGGCTGGGCCACAAACTTATAACATGTCTCAGACGGAAATCTAGTCGTGTGTTGAGACTGTTATTTCTGATTCACCTTTGACTGCTTCTCTTTTTTGTAATTGGTCTTCGCTGGGTTTTTTTGCCTACCGCAGTTCCTAAATATGGGGGTCATGTCTGCTAACTGCTGTTAGCTCTGTTAGCCATACAGCTAGCGCTCCTATTTGGTAACCTTCGAGGGGGCCTGATAGGGGGGGTTGGTGTCTGGGATGCCAGTACAGGAGATTTGGACCACGGGATAGTTTCTGGATTAACACCAGTCTCTGAGCCTGTAGGGCAATGGAACCAGGAACATCCCGGGTGAAGGTCAGTTTGTCGACCCAGAACTGTTACCTGCTGTTTCCCTGCTTGTACATATCAATGATGTTCTCCACCAGCAGGTTCCTCTGGAGTCCGTACACTCCATGCCGATCCAGAACCACCTCATGTCTGCAGGACGGGCAGCGGAAACGACCACCAGACGTCACTGTGGAGCCGCTCCTCGTTGAGAGGTAGGGGTTGTTTGCCTGCAAAGGGGCGGGGCATCACACAGGTAAATTATTTTATACCAAAAAACTAAATTGTATAAATAATCAAACATTCTGATTCTGGTTTGACTCTTACATTCATTTTTTTTTCATTTAAAAAATATACAAATAAAGGAAATAAATAATAATAAATAATAATTTTAAAATTTTAATAAAATTTAAAGCTGTTAAAGATATTTAGTTTTCTCAAAATATGTGTTCAAATGTATCTATTTATTTAATTATAGAACACATTTCCCAGTAGAACACAATGTAAAAACCTTTACCAGCTATAACGCTAAAACTTTCTTAATCTATCAATAATTATTATGCAGTGATATACTGAATATAATTGTGATCAAAGCCAATTTAAATGAGTTCTTATATTTTCCATCTTTTGAACTTTAATTACTACAAGTATTTATGTGAGTACAACGGTTGGTTGGTTTGTCTTCAAGCAGGATCACAGCAGATTTTGATGGAATCTTCTGGAGAGGTCGAGTAAAACCCGGGGAGCAATTTATTAGAGTTTGGACGGTGATGCGGATTATTATCTTGAATCAGAGAGCATTGTTTTAATTGTTGATTACATTCAGAACACATCGAAGTCTGATCTGGATCCAAGTCGTATTCAAGACATTTCTGGAATACGACATATCTTCAAAAGCGATTAAGCTGCCCTGTTTATCTTGACTGTGATTTAAAACACAATGAGAATGTTGGTAACCCTTTCTCATAATTACTAGATATTCACCCAGTAAATGTACAAAAACACAAAGAAAGAACAAGTGAAATACAGGATATTAACCTGATAAATATACGGTAAATTATAGTATATTATCGGGTAATTACCGCAGGTATTAAGTAGATAAATACCTATGAATTACAGGTGAAATACTAGATTTATACCCGTTACATAGATAGTTAATTAGGGTAGTAATATATTAGTGCTTTTATATAATCTTTGAGTAAAACATGACAATCTAGTTAGAAAGTAATCAAAAACCATACTGTTAAAGGTCTCACCATGTTATTACCAGGTTATTACCATGTTATTACCATATTCTTACAATGTTATTCCTAATTACAAACAATTACAATAATACATTATTAGTCCATATATTTATCAGATAAATACTTGAGCAATAGATTCTCTGTGTTAACATATTTATTACCAGCAACAATCACCGAATAATATATTATAATTTACCTTATATTTGTTGAGTAATACCTTGTAATTACAGCTAAAGGAAGTGATTTTCATGGTCAAAGAGTCAAACTGTCATGAGATTATTATTATTATTTTATTATTTCAATGTACAGTTTATTTAAGAAAGGCCAGGTAATACCCAGAAGAAGTACTTTAAAGGTCTATAAAAGCACCCAGAGAGCACATCCATCACTATGTTGAGTAAAGTTAAAGAAATGATCCAGAATCTAGATCTGTATCCACCTCAAACTTATATCAACTTTTCCTCAGACCATTACCACACCTAGTGCATTATAAATTAAATGTATTATTATTTATTATTACACAACATCTCATCAATATCCCTCCATTTACACATAAAATATATTTGAGAGATTCAAGCGTCCCTCATAATCAGACAGAACAAAACCACGGCCACAACAGCAGGACGTTAAAAGTCTCTGTCTTGATACTTCACAAAAAATATATATATTTAATACATTGCTCTCTACCAATATCTCTTTTTACATTTTCCTCAGTAAGAAAATAAAAATGCAGTTTTTGTTCTGAGTGTCCTTGAACGCATCAACAAATAAATGATTTAAAAGCATAATAAGAAGGACTTCATCCACTTTGATTGATGCGTTCACAAACAGGAATCAACAAATCCTGCGAATTATTCCTTTACCGTTATGAGGAAGATGCTGCGTTCAGGTGCATCACCCTTTCACGTTGAGCACAGACCTCACCTGGAAGATGTCGTTGGCACACTTGCGACAGAGGTTGTGTTGACAAGGCAGGATGACCACCGGCTTGGTGAACATCTCCAGACAGATGGGACAGATCAGCTGTTTCTCCAGACTCTCCATGATGCCCTAATGTCTCACCCGGACAGAATGGGGGAGGACGATGAAGGAGTTCGGCAAAATAGACAAAATAAAGTGACAAAGTTGAAGAAAGATCAGAGAGGCGTGCTGGGAGGCCTGTTGGTGCCAGAGTGAGGAACCTTCAGTCTGTTTTTAGACAGACAGACGTCAGCCGTTGCCCTGCCGACATGCCCTTATATGTCAAAGGTCACGGGGAGACATGGCAGGGCAGAGAGGGAGGGCCGAGGGGGGAGGGGGGAGGAAGCAGGCCAAGGGTTCATTAAAGGGGCAGCCTTAACTTTCAGAGCAGGAGAGGTGGGCTTTGGAGTCCACAGCTCCTCCTGTTGGTGTAAAAGTACTGGATATTAAATCAAAAGGTATTTTTAAATTCGTGGAATTAAATGATCTCTTAAAATTAACACGTGATCTTTATGTTAAAGTTTAAGTAGCAGAAGTAAAGTTGAGTATTAATATAAAATGTCATGTAACATCACTTTTTGAGTGGCACAAAACGTCCTTCAACTGAACGAATCCTAAATAGAAATTCTACCTATCAGTCCTCCAAACACGGTTTTTCCTTCAGAAATAACAGGATTATATTTATATATCTTCTTGGACTAATCATCATGTCGTCACATCATCATTTATGATAACTAGTGGCCCTCTGGTCTCGCCAACCTATGACATCATCACCGGAGTTTTCTGTCACAAAGCCGACTTTATTTTCGTCAGTTCACACTCTTTACACCTTCAAACTTCTTACATGCACAGAGAATTATGATCCACAAGAGGCATACTCAAAGCTAAAACATTATTTACATCGACACACAGGACAACAAATGATGTAACATGACGACAGTTTACAGAATATTGAATTTGAACTTTAACGAGTTCTCTTAAGAGTGATTAATCGATAGGTTTTAACGCTGCTGTCCTTCAAACCCATCAGAGGTTAACAAGATATAAAATAACAGAAGAGCCTTTTTATATATATATTTTATTAAAGCAACATTCTGACATTTTGGGGATCTATGGAACCCCCCGGGCATCTGGACACATGATGAAAATAATCTTATAGACAGAACAAAATATATGTATTTCTCTCATGAATCTTTTTCTCACATAGATATTTAAAGATAGAGGCTATATCTGCCACAGAGAGGGGAATATTTATAGAAACAAGAGCACGCGTGAAATGTTTGTAGGGTAGGAAGGAGCATTAGAGCCAGGAATTAAGTAGAAAACTAAGTAAAAAAGAGGAGAAGTTGTTTTTTTTTCATATTTCATTTCGAGAAATAAAGTTGGAATGTCAAGAACTTGCTTTTATCCATTACCTCATATTCCAGTTTGCACAAATGCGCCCACCTCTTCTGATATAGTCTCAAAAGTTCTGATTTGATGTTGAACTTTATTCTCAACATTTCGACTTTATTCCCTTCGTTTCCCCTTTTTTCTTCTAATGAACTCCGAACAAATGTTTTTCCTCTTTTCATTTTCATTTCTTATTCCTGGCCTTAACGCTTTTTGACGGTTTATCATTCTCTGCAGTGAAACATGTGACTCTGGAGATAAAGGCAGGAAAACTTTACTACGTCAGTCTGTTACATCAACATTGACTCAAATTTCAATTGACTTATTTTAGTTACAGTCACAGGTTGAAGGGATTTAGTGTTTTCAGTCTAGGGTTCAGCTGTTAAACGCCTGTTTTCAGCTGGATGTTCCTGTTTTATCCTGTCGGCTTCATGTGTAGCCGTCTCCATATCTGCGGTGTCCGTCGGTGATCAGCTGACTTTTCTCGCTGACGTTGGTCGGCTGCTGGATGACGGGGGCGTCGATTCCTGCGGAAAACAAATTCACTCAAAGGTTTTTGGATCGCTCGCTGATTTTTGCTGATAGTTTGTCTGATTGTTGGAAGATTTGGTCTTAGCTTGTTTATGAGTGAAGATTCATTCACTGTTCGTTGTTTCTGGGGTTTTTAGCATCGGCTAAACGACAACCAATACCCCTCGAAAAGCCCCAAATCCCCTGCGTTGTACAAGCAGTCCCCCTCTGATGATCCAAGCCGCCCCTTTGGGTGTGAATTTAGGTTTTTATCATCAAGGTACAGATACAATCTGCCACCATGCAGAACCAACAGACGCAAAAAGTCATTTATTCCTGCTGCTATCAGCCTTTTAAATGAAACTTCATAGTTGTAATCTGTGATGGGTTTTTCTTGCTGTATTTATTCATAAATCAAATTTCCCCTTGAGAATAATAAAGACACCTTGAACCTTGATTGAACTCCTCAAATAAAATGTGAAGTTATGTCAGCAAAAGGGTTTTTCGTTTAAAAAAAGAAGAGAAAACAGCTCCCCCTAGTGACTAAATTATGAACTATTAAGTAAAATATGACTAAATCGATATGACTAAATTGGACCAACGGTTGAGAAATCATTGCCCGAGAGTCTTTGAAGATAAAGCTCCCCCTAGTGTCAGAAACATACAACCGACATGAAAAGCAATTCAGTTCTTCCTCACGCTAAGTTCTACAGGGGTATACAATTTGAAAAAGATCCATGAAATGGTTTTGGTGTTATGCCGCAGAAAACAATGTATTTCATTAAAAAAAACAAAGTTCCCCTAGTGAATAAAATATGAACTACTAGAGTAAACACGATGTACGACCTACTTTTCCCCAAATCGCTCTAGTTCGTCTTCGCACTACGGTCTCTGTGGGTAAAACATCTGGAAACGATCCATGAAACAGTTTTTGAGTTAATGTGTTTAAGCGAAGGTTTTTTTTCGTGGCGGCGTTTCGGAGATATAATAATCCACAGGTTCCCTCCTCGCCAGAGGAAACAGACCTGCTAGAAAATGTGTGTCCAAGGACTCTGATGCTGCTTCTGCTGGAAAAACATTTTGTGCAGGATGACCATCACCTTTATAGAGTGACAGCAGAAAAACATTCAACTTTAACTGAAATTGGAAAATAAGCCAATTGAAAGAACCAAGTTATGAGATGCAGATATTTAGGACTCCTTCAAATCATGTGTAAATGTTTTATTGAATTCCATCCAGCGGTTTTTGCAGCGACGTGGACAGACCGGACGCCATAATGAGGATGGAAAACCCACTGACCGAGTTGTAGAGAGCCACTGTCGAAGTAAACACTCAGAACTTCCTGTCCTCTCACCGTTGTCTGGGTCGTTGCGTATTTCCTCTTCCAGGTCATCTGGGGAGACGTACTCTGGCTCCGCCCCCTCACCTGTGGGCGGCGGCTTGAGCTTCCCACAGCAACAGTTACAGCAGCAGCAGAGGCAGCAGCAGCAGTAACATCCGGTCAGGATCCCACACACCGCAAACAGACCCTGTGACAAGAACCAGGACCACAGGTCAGACGTGAAAGCTAAAAAAAAACCTACCCTGTTTGGAAAGGTGCTATAAAAAAAAATGTTTGTATTTGGCAATTAAACGTTTCTTTTTTTGCTGATAATCATATAAATTCACCTTACCAAGATTAAGAAAGGGGAAAGCAGAAAAACACCAGTGCAAACAGCTTAAACAGGTAATATTTTCAACTTGTTTGTCCAATTAATGTCTGAAACAATCAATTAATGACTAATTAATAATAATTATTAAAATAGTTACTTTTCTGTCATATGTAATGCTGAATCGGTTGTCGTGAATTGAATTTAACCCGCTCTCTAAAACTATACAATCTTATTATATATTCAAAAAGCTTAATGTGGTTCGATGCCGAAACATCTGGATTTTTTGGGAATTTCATTTCTGAGAAAAAGCTACATTTATGAAATTGAAAGAAATAATAAAATTAATTCTGTCCCACCAACCCTCGTCTGAGACAAATCCCACCGACAGATTGATCCTAGATTCAACTTGTAACCATGGAAATAAAAAAATAAAATACACTTAAAGTTCAGGAGAAGTTGATTTATGAAAAAAATATAATCTCCTGACTTTGCAGTAGTATCTATTTATACCGTCAATAATTTGGAAAATTTAGCCAAAGTCGCAAACACAGAGACAGTGTTAGGTGTAAGCCCCGCCCACCTTGGCCCACCATGTGGACAGCATGAAGTACGTGTTGACATTGTCCTCCCCAAACTGCTGGGCCACGTAGAGTCCCAGTGAGCCGTACGAGTCGTAGATGTTCCTCTTGGTGAGGTCCGACAGGACGGCGTGGGCGCTGTTCAGCTCCTTAAACTTCTCCGCCGCCTCCGGGTTGTCCGGGTTCTTATCAGGGTGGTGTCGTAACGCCAGCTTCCTGAGAGCGAACGCAAGCTTCAGGATTAACACGTACTGAAATGTATGTCTGCTCAATGATCACCTGCTGCAGGTGAGGGGGCGGGGCTGTGGTGACCTTACCTGTAAGACTTCTTGATTTCGTCATGACTGCAGCCTTTCTCCAGAGCCAAGACCTGATACAGAGACTCTCCAGATGTGGACAAAGTTCTCTGCCTCCCGTCGGACATCCTGACACCATCACCTGCTGCAGGTGGGACACCTGTCAATCATGACTCATGTCGCAGCTCAAACATTCAGCCGAGCCATACATCAAACTCATCTTGGACAGAACATTCAGCCAGTCCACCAGGGGGCGGTACTGACACAGACTGGTCAAACTGGGCTCAGACAGTACCAAAACTGTATGGGTTTAGAAAACAGTCCCTTCAAGGGGGCTAAGTCCCATTTGTAGCATTTAATGTAAATTCAGCAAAGCCTGATTTATTCTGCACACACTTGTGGTTTCAGTCCACGTCACTGCAATAAATCTGCTTTTATGACCAATCAGCAAAAAGCAATCCATAAATAAAAAAGAAGCCTAGCTTTTAGTGTGTAATGAGAAATAATATATGTTCTGGATGTTCTGGAAGTGTATGAAAAAGTAAGTGTGTAGTCCATGGTTACACATTCAGAGAAAGATTGTCACACCAGCAGGAAGCCGGCAGATTCTCTTAATGACAGGCTATAACAACATTCATAAGGAGGAATAGAGCAGCACAGACGCAGACACCTATTAGTCGCTGTCATGTGACCTCTGCCTCTTAACTCCTGCGCCACCATTCTGAGCTTTTCTAAGAGCAGTCACCTGCTTCTTGAGGCGTAACCGCGATAGAGATGGAGAGAGATCGTCGGTGTGTGGATAAATCCATAAAATGTACATAGACTTGTAAATATACACAAATCTGCAAATTTATACACAGATTGTCAATTTTTAGTCTATAAAGATGTATATACACTCTAAATGTGTAGACAAATCTGTGAATACATTCGTAGATCTGTGGATTTGTAGATAAATCTGCCTACAAATCCACGGATTTGAGAGAGAGAGAGACAGAGAGAGAGACAGAGAGAGAGAGAGAGACAGAGAGAGAGCGAGAGAGAGGGAGACAGAGAGAGACAGAGAGAGAGAGAGAGAGATGCAGATTAGTGTGTTAAAGGTGAAGGGTTTAAAGTCAGCCATATGAGAACTACCTTAGTAATAAAAGCAAATTTGTGTTATTTATTTGTAGAAGTTTGATCAATGCATATCTTTTTACACATTTACAGGTTTTTATATGGTCTAATGTTGAGGAGATCTTATGAGTCTGAATATTTTAGACAGCTGAAACATCACCAAGTGTCTGATCCGTGGAAAAATGTATATCTGTTCCGTTCTTTAAGAAAATTTCTGCTCTGAACAATAATCTCCAGCACCTTGCTGAAATACCAGCTTGAAATCATTAAATCATTAAAGTTTTCTACCTGTAAAGAATAACAAAGGCTAAGTGTGATTGTTAAAGAGGGTTCAGAGGGAGTCGGTACCTGCCTGCTGAAGCCTCAGAACCTCCTGATGCAGCGTCCACCTTTCCAGGAGCTGCTGGTCCGACTGCGGATCTCGGATCAGGCACCATCAAACATTCAGCAGCTCCCCGGCTCAGGTGACCAGAGGCAGCCACGCCTGCTCAGGTTTCACTGACGCTCCGATGGACTGGGCTGTCGCCGTGGCAACCAGGTGAGTCAGGGATGGCGGTTGCCATCCCTGACTCACCTGACTATCAGGACTGAGACTATCAGGACTGAGACAAGATCCAGGCAGTAATACTTAAAAGTACAAACAGCAGGTACACCGTATACCAGTAGATAAGTACAGTAACACTTTCAGAGACGGCTGCCAATGTGCAGGTGTTCTGTCCGGTGGTGTGTTCAGGTTCTGCAGGACTTCAGTGTTGTATGGACTAGAGAAGCTGGTTTTCTGACAGCGTTATCATCTGGATGAAGTTCAGTTTGGTTCGTATGAAAGTTCATGAAATGCAAAATTCACTGCTTAATTTACAAATCAGGAGGTTCCGGATCACAGAGAGGGTCCCCAATCGGGGAGTTGGGGGGAAAGAACAATTATCAGGAGCAAATTGAAGGAATCACTTGATAGTTGGTTTATTTTTCTGGGTGATATAATAATAATTATAATAATACTTTATACTTATAAAGCACTTTACACGAAACTCAAAGATATGGATAGATTTTCCATATAATGTCCATTTAAAAACATTAACAATTTAACAAATAAAACAAGTAAATCTGAAATGAACACTTCTGAGTCACTAAATTAAATAGTTGGCTTTAGTGACAGAAAAACAAACTTCAAACTGAAATTGAAATAAATCAATCAATAAATAGCATAATGATAAAAAAAATAATAGCAGCAAGTCCTTCAAAATGAGTAACTCGTTTTAATTAAAGTTCTTTCAATGTCAAATGAATATATTATGGTCACAATTAAAGAGTCAGAACAATCTATCTATCTATCTGAACCTTTACCAAAGGGTATGACTTTGACTAATTCTGACTTATTTTTAGAATTTGCATTAAAAGTATTTGGAATGCAGACTAATATTTACTCTTTTTTCTTACTTTCTGTCCTTCATTCTGTTCTTAAGCAAACATCTTATTATACTATGTGGAATGAAGCCCTGAGCAGCTCTTGAAATGTTATTTGTATTAATTCTTCAAGTTTTTTTACCATCTTGTGACAAGATTCCTTCAGTGATTCAGCTTTTTCAATTCTTTTGACGAATGCACAATTTCACTTACGGACTAGTCCCACGCTGTCGTCCCCAACACCAAGGGTATGTCCCCCCTGATTGAACTCAATCCAAAACTCAGATTAAATGTGAAGTTATGTCCCGAAAAACTCATTACTCAGTATTCATTACTGAGTAATGAAAACAGAAAAATACAAACTGTGATGAATAAACTATTAGAGCCAAATATGATAAACAAGATAAATATTCTCAAGCCAATTCATGCCCAACAAATTTGGGCGAAATCAGACCAACTTTTAAGCAGATATGGTCGAAAAAGTGTCTTTTGTAAAAAGGCGTCCTCTAGTGAGTAAAATGTAGACTACCAGAGTCTTCTTCTTCGTCTTCCAGCTGTTCCATTTTGGGGTAATATGGACTTAATCAGCAGTTCAGAGATTATGGCCCGAAAAATCGCCAAAGACTCTCTAATCAACTCATTATCAGACATCTGCTATTGTTTTAAATGATTCATCTTTTCAACATCTTGTCTTCTCCGATTGAAAGTCGGTTGTGACAGCGGTTCTTTGTATATGCATCAAAAGGGAACTGGCTGGTGGAAATTTGGTAAACATAGCTCTTGTTTTCAAGAACAAAATTGTGTTTTTCCGCCATCTCATAAAAAACATTCCAACTTCATTAATTCAACATTTAAGACATTCTAAATTAACCATGAAAAGACCAAAATGTTTTGTCAAGCATGTTCTTAAACAAATGATGATGAATTTTTTTTTATTTCATGGATAATACTCACTACTAACTTAGATAAGCTCAACCTTGTGGTGAAGCCTGTTTTTAGAAAATTATTGATTTTAATATGCAAAAAGAAAAAGAAAAAATATAATCTTAGTTATCGAGTAGGATTTTCTTAATTCCCTTAACGCCTCTTCTGACCAGTAGTGTCCCCCAGGGTTCTATTCTTGGCCCCTTACTCTTTAGCACATACGTGCTGGGTCATATTATAAACAGGTTCATTATAAACTTCTTATTTTTTAAGAAAGAAGTCCCACTAACTCAAAAATGAAGAGTGGCTGTAAAAAGAAACCTGTGAAAAGACATTGACGTCTAGTCAAACACCAGTTATTGCATATATTCATTTTTACACAAATATTGAATAATTTCACAAACAAATCTACAACAATGAAAATTTAGAGATAAAATTTGTATTTAATGAAAGACAGGACAATATTTTCCCAGTTAGTGTGTTCTTAAAAGAACCAGAAAGTCAAAAACAGCATTCGTATTTATGTGCTCAAAACAGAGTATCTGAACCCCGAAGCAGTAAATCAGATTTATAAAAACGTGATTGTTGAAGCGCATACAGACCAACTGTCACCCCCTGCTACATGATTCATGCCAGATATGTTAATTGAGGAGGTGAATCGACCAATCAGGAGTCTTCCTGCGGGTCACACGGGCATCTGCAGCTGTGAATACTCGTCCTGCCCCTCCTTCTCCTCCAGGTGAGGCTCTGCATCGTCAGCATCCAGCTGCATGGATCGTTGTCAGGGTAACAATTTAATGTCAATAAACCAGGAACCGTCAGCTCACAATTATTTTAAAAGTTTTGGCGGAGGAGACTCACACTCTGCAGCTCCCTCCAGTTGAAGAGGCGGGGCAGCAGCAGCATCCTCACCGGGATGGTCAGCAGCAGCATGAAGGGAAATGCCAGCGCTGCTGCCGTCGCCATGACGACCCACAGGAGGGACAGACATGTGAGTTGGACAAGAGTGAACATGTGCATCCGTAAAGTCCGGACCTGGGAGAAAGCAGAGACAAAGGTGAGACAGAACCAGTTTGTTGTGGGATGTGAAAATTGTCTCCACATTTGACCGTATGTTTCCTTCAAAAGTAGAGTAAGCAACGTATCGCTCAGGGTTAAGACTCAAGGTCAGAAAACAAGTCACAGTTCAGAGTAAAAAACCAGAGTCCGATGTAAACAAAGAGATAAACAAACCTCACATCATGGTTCAAAGTCGAAATACGATCCAGGTCGAGTTCAGAGTCAAATCAATAAGAAATAGTCTGGATTACAACCGAAGTAAAGACCAACAAGTCTCAGTCCAAGTCAAAACTGACTTGTCCCATATGCAGCTTGAATCCAAATCCATTTCCCAAAACAAGTCATAAAGGACCAGAGATACAAGTAAAATTGTAGAAATAATAATTTCCCGGAGAAGTTGGGACGTAATCTCTTTTTGTTACTGAAGATCACCAAGTCGTTTTAGTCCAATGATGTCAGGAGCCACTGGTGTTGGAAGTAAAAGATAAAGTTCCCAGTCTGTTTCAGGAATAATGCCATCAGTTCTGTGATGTGAGTCAGATCCCTCATCATATGATACTTAAGTCAAAACCTCTGGTTCTGATGGAGGAGGCAAAGCTGACCTTCCGGACGTAGTTTTGGTCAGGATGGTACTTTGGGGGCATGAACAGGAGGATGAGTCGCTCAGTGAGCTGGATCCCGTTCAGCGACATCACACCCATGTACAGAAAGATCCCGAAGAGAACCGCCAGAGGGATCTTACGCAGAACCTCCCCGATCACGATGGACAGACCTGAAGGGTAGACCGGATCAGAACAAGTAGTTGAGATAGTAAAAGCAGTAATGCTTGTTGTAGTACTCAACAATAATGGTCGTACCGACTAAAACAGCCACTAGGAACCCTGTCACCCTCTGCTCCTTGACCTCCTGGATGTGGGGCTTGTCTCCAGGTGTGCCAGCTTTGCTCATGACGGTGAGGGCGTTGGTGTGGGTGACTGAGCGAACTGTGGCGGCTGATAACCATGGCAACCCAAACAGAGCTGAGACCCCACCCACCACCACAATGATGAGGAGGTCTAGGTGGAAACCAGTCCCCTTCACCAGCATCCTCTCCTTCTTACTGACAATCAGCCTGACGGAAAGACAATACTTATGTTGGATCGGTGCCACAACAACAAAAAAACACATTAACAAGAAATAAGAGTTGTACGCTGTGATTTGGGACTCCATGAAGATGAGGATGAAGACTAGGATGGCCGGTAAGATGCTAGCAGCCATCATCCAAACAGGAAACTGTCCGTCTGATCCCAGAGGAGAAATCAGCCAGTCCCGTTTCTCTGGACTGGAGACTGAGAATCCACTGGGCACGTTCAGTTTCTGTCAGCCAATAGGAGAAGGGGAAGTTTGAATTCAGGAGTTTTAAATGCACAGGAAGTACTTTTCTGAAACAATCGGAGGACTCTTAAAACAAAACTAAAGACTGAGTGGCCTGGAAGTTAAAGCCTGTCCACCGAGGGACACTCACCGTTAGCTTGATGGAATGTTTTTGTAACCATTTGGGATCATGTAAGTAATGTAAGTAAACCTGATCTGGTCTTACCTGGGTGTAGGTGTCCTCCACGCTGTAGTCCACCAGAACCATTATGAGGATAGCAATGGGCACCCCGAAGTCTCCAATGATCCGACGGAGCTGGAACATAAAGAACCCTGATTTATTGATTAAGGGTGTGCAGAATACACAGTTGGGGGCCAAATTGGTTCAGAGATTACTCCAGATTATGCTTTAGGTTAAATTCTGAGGAGGGCAGATCCAGATTTCTGTTTCTTTAAGATCAGACCAGGAAAACCCAAAAAGACCTTCAGTACTGGAGATGCTCTGACCCAGGATAGTAGCAATCAGAATTTGGTCCTAGTCAAAGTCTCTCAAATCTTTACGCTTGCTTTCCCTGCTTCCAACATCAACTCAAGGACAAAATATTCACTTTCTGTTTTTTCTAGCTGCTGTCGCCAAGTGCTTGCTCATGGCGGGAATTTGCTGGGTCTCTGTAGAATAATGAATAAAGAGTTCGGTCAAGACCGGCTCTTTTTGGAAAGCACCTGAATTGGCACCATACTCACCCTGCCAGGGAAGAAGGAGCTGTTCTTGAACTTTCGCAGGTAGAAAGCGATGAAATACGTTCCTGCCATTAGCACAAATGACAACAGAGCTGTGTTTGGTTCTCCAACGACCTTCCCAGGATTACCGGCAGCTGTGGTGTAGTTGCACATAGATGAAGGTGCTGTGTTGTTTCTTTTGTAACAGTTTTGGAGAGGATGCTGCTGGAATATCTGGTAAAGAAAAAAAAAACAACGGAAATATGGCTCTGCCTCGTTGTTTCTGCACCCCTGTGTAGGGCCCACTCTGACTACATGCTGACTTGTGACCTCTGACCTCACCTTGACCAGTTTGGAAAATGTCTCATAGATGAAAATGAGAGAGATCAGGAAGGAGAAGATCTCCTGGGTGAAACGGGAGACGAAGCGAACCAGGATGCTTCCTTCAAAGGCCACAGTGAGGAGAACAATGAGCACCAGCCAGAAACCGATCCACACCCGGCCTGTCAGATACTCGATCCCATTGTCTTTACAGAACTACACAAAAACACAAACACCACGTGGGTTTCAGCGGACGCGGAACAAAGTAGCCAACAAGAGCAGCAATCTGGAAACCATGCAGTATTTTAGATGTAGAGAATAGTTAGATTTTGAGACAAATCAAACTTCAATGAGCTGTTAGAGACACCTTTCTTGTTTAAAAGTGAAGACAAATTTAACAACCTTAACTTCAACTTGGAATAAGAACTCTTGAAATCATCAGTCAACCTATTTTCCTGGAATTTAGGTAGACAAGGTTGACATTTTAAGAGATATAGCTTGAATTGTCTGTCAGGTGAGCTCACGTTGTAGAAGGCCTCTTCAAACACCAGCAGTGGTCCAGAGAAGCCAATCACCAGCAGAGGCTGAGCGCCCAGCACACTGAACACTATGCCCTGCATCGCTGTGGCAACGATCAGCTCCGACACGCCGATCAGACCCTCCGTTTTCTCCCCTGGATCACAGGAGAGGAAGCAGAAGGAGAAGAGAATTTAGAGTCAATCCAGGAGTCTTTTACTTCATCCCTCTCTCTGAAGTATAGACTCACCCAGAAGACCGCCAAACGTGATGGCAGGCGACAGCGCAGCAAAGTAGATGAAGATGATGGCAGCCATGCACTGAGGGTTCAGTGCATCCTTAAGGTCGCTGCGGTACTGAGGGTACCGTCGAGTCACGTCTTTGATCAGACCTCCGAAGAGTCGGCCTGAACGCCTGAGGTGCTCATCGGCGGGTTTGGAAGGAACAAGACAATCTGTGATAGAGAAATTCGATTTCTTAACTGTGCTGTCATTGTTCGTGAGTGAAAGCTACCCGACAACCAATCAGTACAGATATAGTGTCCGTTTAAATGTAGTTAGACATAGTAGATGTCACTCTGTGCTTTCATCGTTCATTCATTCATCCATCATCAGTCAGACAGACTCTGTGACCAAGCAGCAAAAAGTGACGGCTGGATCATAATCTAGGATGTTAGCGGGGTGTTAGCAGGAGACCAACTGTTTTGTCTCAACATAGGGGTGCAACCACTTCTAATATAATACCAAGAGTTCCGTGTTGGTTTTATTTATATGTAAGAGTTGACATACTGTATCAAACAGCCCAAAACGGTTTATTTTCAACTAGCTAATATGTTAGCATTAGTTTGAGGAATTTGGTGATTTTCAGTGGGTTTTTGAGACCTACAGTTTGACACATAATAATGGCCTATTTGTGAGGACCACCTCTTTTAGTGCTCCATAATATCATTTCTTTCTTCACCATTAATCCATTTGGAGTCTCCAAAACATAGAAAGGCAGAACCTTCCACATGTCAAATTCTTAACGTCTCTAATCCGATAAAGGCTAAAATCTCCTCACACATTCATAGGTATGAAACATCCTTGACATCCCATAATACCCGACCTTCATCCTGATGGATGCTTGTATCTTTCTCCTGCAGTTTGCTGTTCTGACTCTCCTCCTTCTTTTGAAGCATTTCCTGTTGGAAGCTAGCAACCGAGCGGCTCAGCTTGTCACCGCCGCCCTCCGCGGGAAGGACGACGACACTAGAGTCCAAAAAACGATTGATGGCTGTCAGAAGATCCTGCCGGTTCTCGGCCTGGTATGCAGCCTCGTGGAAGAGCTGAAGAAGCAAACAGCAGCCCCAGGATATTGATTGATCATTTCATGCCATCTGATGGTCGTGTCAAAAGAATTGTTAGTCTCCGACCCACCTTGTCTGACATGAAGGTGGAGATGGAGCGCCCAATCTGGTGGTAGTCGATATTGGCGGTCGGCGGACCCAGCAGGAGGAACAGGAACCTCACAGGAACTGGAACCTCCAAGACGGACTCCAGCAGAACCGCCTCTTGCAGGCGTACAAAAGCCATGGAGGGCTGGTCCAGGAATCCCACAGTGCCTGCAGAGAAAGATGAGGGAGGACTTAAACTAGAACAATCTACGGCCTTCTAGGATCTGAAGGCCGGTCCTGAGCTGAGGCCTACCCACGAGGACGACGGTGGCCTCCGCTCTCTCTGGGATCTTCTCCATCACCTTCACCTCAGGTTTGGATTTGAAGTGACAGAAGGGCGGGGCTTCTCTCTGAACACACAAACACGTATACATCAGATTGATTTAAGAGCTAAGTAAAACCTGGTAAATAATTCTGTCTCAGACTCACATGGCCTCTCATAAACTGATACGCCGATGACACTGAACTATTCCTCTTATTGCTTCCATCTGGAATAGTGGTGTATCAGTTGGTTTATGGTAAAACTCTTTAAACATTTCACATCTCTAATTTGATTGTGTCACTTTTCAGATACTTTTCTTTTTTCTTTTTTTACCAGAGTTGGGATAAACTAATATAAATGTATATGAATGAGATTGTTTTGAAAATTAGGAAAACATTTATATTATGAAGGGGATTTCAAACCAGTAACCCGTGAAAACCTTGGACATAGTTTATGATTAAAGTGAATTCAATCTTTATTTGAATTGTCAGGCATTTTGATTATATCAAATATATGTATTAAAATGTGTATTAAAACATTGCTAACTCATTTAGCTCTGTTGGTCACATGATCTTGAAAATCTAGGGAGAGACAAAAGAGTGTTCTGACTTCTTTAAATAATCAAATTAATAGTCTGGTTTACAGACGGTTAAAAAAAGCTGTGAGGTTTTATTTTCACCTTTTTCTTCTGTCCATCCGCCTCTCTTTGATTTGTCGGATTGATGGAGAGCTCTGATTGGCTGTTTTGTCTGTCCATCAGGTTGGCCACGTGGGCTGTAGAGATGTTCTTGCTGAACAAGCTGTGATCTTTCTCATCACTGGGGTGACTGATAGAACAAAAAAACAAAACTAGATAAAACCTGAAAAGTGCAAAAATATTTCATAACCTTAAAACTCCAGGCCAGTGGACACCTTGTTGTTTGAGATAAGTGACCTTTTGTTCACGGTCATGTATGATGTGACCTGCAGCACTTTTACTTATATTGGCCATGGCTCAACTTCAACACACGGCCAACCACTGAATGTTTCTAAAATGTCTGTACGAGAAGCTATTTATTCATTTTAAAACTAAAATGAAGGTACCATCGGTGTCAACTGAAAACCGATCAAGTCCCGACTCTACAAACAGAGGAAGACTAGAGGAATGAACGATGGCGGAGACATGTGGCGTACAGATGCTGAACTGATGGATGTGAGGCCAGAGAAATGGACAGATGGATGTATCTTGTAAATATGAACCTGTGTCGGAGCAACAGAGCTCGGAGGACTTTGGCTCGGTCTTCAGCTCTGATTTGATCTGAGATCACCATCTGATCCACCACCTGCTGGGCGATCCCAGGAAGAGTCCTCTGCCTCAGATCTAGCAACACCGCCCCTGAAGATGACATCACACGCTTGCATCATCAAACAATGACAGGAAACTGAAAAATAACGTTATCACTGTTTTTCTACGATTGATTTAGGATTGATTTTAAAATCTTATTTATTACTTTTAATGTTCCTGTAGGCTGACCCCTTTGTTATGTTTGTAACCTGAATCCTCATTTACCTTCGTCTGTCCCAAGGCTCATTAAATCAAAATGACAAAACACTATGTCATCTATTTACTAAAGTCATATCTCTCCAGTCTGATGCAATAAAGAGATTTGATTTTGACCCTTAATTTTTCAATCAATGTTAAAATTATAGGCAATGATTTTCACCTTAAGAATATTCACTCTGTAAAGACAATGTGTGAAAAGTACTTTTTATATAAAAGTCACTGATATATCATAATCTAACCATTTAATAATTTATTCATGTCTGAACCACTGAATTTTAAAGTCAAGCATTGACAGTTTGATTCTACATTTAAAGGGGATTTAATGCAAATCAATGAAGAATAATGAAATAAAATAAAAAATCCTCGATATGCTGCAGCCTATGAATGTGTAAGTATATTTGTATATAACTGGTAAACCTGTAAAGAGTAGTTAAAACCAATAATTATACTCTAGCAGCTGAAAAGCTTTCAACGTTCAAACACAAACCTAAATTCCTGCACCGCCTAAACTCATTATTCAAAGACCTGCCAAATATTTACCATTAGAGTGACAATTTAGAGTATAGTTGTGAAAAAACCCTTAAACCCCGCTTCATTAGTTCAGGGCTTCTGAGATTCAACATTTTACAGTGTAAGCCGAGGATGGCAGAGAGCCTCCTTCTTCTCACCATGGGAGATGGTTTTTCTCAGCTCCAGCAGGGAGTGGAAGGACAGGGAGGGGATGTGAGGTCTTCCCTCGCACTCCGTCTCCTCTTCCACCTCCTCCTCAAACTTGACCCATCGGGCCGTCTCTCTCCATTGCAGCTCCTGGTTCCTGTCGATCACCAGCTCATTCAGCTCCACGAACACCTGGACGCAGAGGGGAAAGTTGTCTTTGTCACTGATGACGACGCGAGGATCCATCCGAGCACATTTGGACGTGGAGTTTTGCTAATACAAGAAAGGTTACTTTTAAAGAGAAAATAATATTCACTCTCCATTCTAAATTCTTAATAGTTTTGTTTTTTTTCCTGTAAATTTGGAAAATGTTCTGCACAAACTACTTACTTTGTGTCAAAAAATGAGATTGTCTCAGGGATGTACGTTATATCTGTGGTGGCCGACAGGGACAAACACACTGCAACTTAAGAAAACACATGCAAATGGACAAAACACTAGCAAATTAGGAAAACATACTCTAGACGATCAATTGACAACAGAAGAGCAGCATCGGGAAAACACCCTGCTAATCTCGCAAGACAAAATTTTAAGAAAAACTTGCTGCAGAAGTGAGTGAGTTAGTTTTAAGGTGTTGGGGCTTTTGCGGTGCATTTCACAAATGTGTTGTAGTTTTTATATCGTGTTTTCCTAATATGTTGTGTTGTGACTTTTGTCAAACCCCTTTTCTAAATGTATTGTGTTATGGTATTTGCAGCACATTTTCTAAACGTGTTGTTTTGTGGCTGCTGCAGCAAGTTTTTTTTTAATGTTTTGTGTTGTGGCTTTTGCAGAGTGTTTTCTTCATGTGTTTTAAAATTGACGAGTGTTTTTCTTGAGGTGTTGTGTATTGGCTTTGCGGCGCGTTTCCTTCATTAGTTGTGTTATTTGCAGCATGTTTTCTTAATTTGTTGTGTTGTGGCTTTTGCAGCGTGTTTTCCTAATGCGTTGTGTTTCAATTGAGATCAGGGATCTCTTTGTTGAGGAAGACCTGGCCAAGAGCAGCAGCAACAAGTTAGCTTCAACAAGTAAAATGATTGACAGACAAGTGGAAATGGGGGTTTAAAACATCATGTCAAACACTGGCATGCAGACGAAGTGGATTCAAGATCATGATTGACATCTCTCCATCTTCGAAGATAAAATAAGTAGAAGGGGAAAGATTTTTTCCCCAGAATTGTTTGGCATAAGAATATAAACCAGTGACACAGTTAGAGTTCTGCACACAGTGATGAGTAAGGAGAGCAGCCAATGAGGTGTGTTGTGGCTTTTGCAGTGAAGTCTCCAAACATCAAACAAACTGGTGTGCAAACATCATCAAATTGATGAAGATGTTTTCTGAATTGTCTGCTTTTTATCTTTTGCATGTATTTTCTCAAGCGTCAGCGTGTTTGCCCCCCGACAGCCACCATACATATCTGTGTAAACATTAAAACCACCATGCCTAATATTAACCAGGTTCCCCATTTGGTACCATAACTGCTCTGTGACCCGACTCATTTTTATCAGAACCAGCATCAACTTTTTCAGCTCCTTGTGCAACAGCAGCTCTTCTGTGGGATCAGACAACAAGGACTAGCCGTGGCTCCTCTCGTGTAACAGTGAGCCTCGGGGGTTCTCCTTCCCATGTCAGAATCAGAGGTGTTGATTCCGCTGAGTTCTTCAGCTTCAGCTAAAGTAAGTCAAGTTCCATCGAATAAGAAAAGGACAAATCAGGCTAAACAAGTTTTGAGGTGATACACCTATCATAAACCAGGGAATCCGGTTTGACCCAACCCAGCCTAACTGGATTAAATAGTTCAGGCCAAATTAAGACAACTGAAGATTAACACCAATTTCTAACTAAATCAGAAAAAACCCAATTTATATGACAAATATGCTCAAAAATTAAATCTACTTTAAAAAAGATCAAGTCAAAGGAGTCAGGCGTTAAAGCAGCAGATCTCAGCCTCTACCTTGCTCTGTCGACTCTTCAGATCCAAACCGACCATCCTGAGGACCAGATCAAACTGAACCCATGTAGAGGCAGTCCTCGGACTTTACCTCCCTCTACCTGTCCGTCCTACCTGTCTGACTCTCTCTCTCATTACTCTCTGAGTCCAGTTTGTCATCTGCTCACAATACCGCCCGGATTATCCAGCTCAAACTCCTGGCTCGTCTTTCCGCCCTCCCGTCCGCCTCATTCTGGACATCTCTATTGTCCTGTCGACGTCTTACAGCGAAGACTCACATCATCCAGACCATCTGGTCTTGTTCACACCAGACCAGAACCAGCAGCATCTGAAGAACCTGGTCACCGTAACTCCTCTCTCTGTTCTCCGTCAGATGTTTAATACGTGTCATCATTTCTATCATTTCGTCAGGAGGAAAGTTGGGGGTCATTTTGATTCATTAAAAGATATGTTTCTATGTTTCTTTTCTTTTTAAACTCAGAATTGTGAGCTTAAACTCATAATTCCAAACGTTTTTTTTCCCCTCATGTATCTCTTCATGAGAGTAAAGTTAGAATTCTGATTTTTATCTCAGATTTTTATGAAACTCTGATTTCATTCTCTGTTCTTTAATAATAATATTAAACTCAGAATTACAAAAAAAAAAAGATAAAAGTCATAATTCTGAGAATACAGTCATAATTCCGACCCCATGGCTTCCCTCTGACCTCATGAGGAGCTCGGTCCGGTCGAGGGTTTGACCGCGTCCGGCTGCTGGGCTGATCCTTAACGGCGTGATCGATCGTCCCTCTTGAGCTCTGCCTCAGCGGGTGACGTCTAATCAGAGTTACGTTATCGCGTTGGTGACCTGAGGCAATGTGGGAGGTCAGGACACAGAGGTCAGAGGTTAAAACCAGGTTCCTACCAACGACATCATACACCCTTCCTTTACGTTCGGTGCTCCTGAGTGAAAACACACATCCAGAAACACAAACACACACTTTCTCCCGTAGCCTCATGGGAACTTTCAGCTATCTAACGAGGTTTAAGGCTCCACTTATCTTAAGTGAAGCATCGGTAAGATGAGATGAAAACTGAAACTCTGAATAACTCAATCATTGCACACACACACACACACACACACACACACACACACACACACACACACACACACACACACACACATTCACATTGCAGTAATCAGCAGAGTTTCAAGTTCCTTTAAAAATTTGATTTTCTCTGAAAAGTTTTCCCATCATTCCTTGTTTGCAAGGAAATAATCAGCCAATCAGATTCCAGGAGAGTATGAGAGAGCTGAGAGCTGACCAACGACCTCTTCTTGATGAAAAATAACCAAATAAGGGTTAGATGATGTGTAACCCTGACAGGAAGAGGTTTTTTTCAAACTTGTTTTGATTCTATAAATGTGAATTGAATGTTATTAATATTACACACGGCCGCAATTTCAGACAGAGAGGTCGTATTGTTTCATTGTTTACATTTCTCCTGCGTTCATCCGCTGGCCGGTTCAAGCAATTCATTATTCTTGTATTTTCAACAGAAGACAGAATTATTTTATTTTTTTGTCTCAGTCTCAGTTCAAAAATTTGAATTTAGCAAGTTTGCATCTCTGACATCAATGTTTTAAAAAGTGTTAAACTGATGACTGCGACTATAAAAGCAGCTTCTGCAGCTCAGTTTCTATGATACCACCAACACACGGCAGGTTTTAGAGGTCGAGTACTCACTGAAATCAGAAGGCTGTTGGAACATCAGGGAGCAGAGAGCAACTCAGAGTAAGTGCCCTATAGCCAGAACCAGAACCAGGACCAGAACATCTCACAAACACAGAGTAACAATAGATAAAGGGCTGTGGGTTTGGCGTGTAGGATCACAGCATTGTGTTCAGGTCAGCCTCACGTCACATGATGCAAATCAAAAAGTGACTGAAATGCCTTTCATCCTGCAACACAATTCCAACAATTTGTCCTGAGATCATGTTGCATTCAAGGATTCATTCAGGAGTCTCATTTGCATTAATCTGTAGTTTCCTAAACGGAGGTAATCAGTCATGCTAACAACTCTGAGAGGATAGAGACAGAACTGCATTTTAAGCTAAATGCTAATATCAGGATGCTAACATTCAGACTATCAGAATTCATTGGGCCCCAAAAGGAATGACATCATCATGGCTTTATGGCTTTGAACGGTGCTGATTTGTAGGTCCGTACGGTCAACAGGCGAGTCGCACTTCATCAAAGTATGAAATGTGTCACTTCCTGTTACCAATCGGTCGAGCTTTGTCTATTGCTCCCATCTTCAGGCTGGAACTCTAATCCAACATAAAGTTGGAAGTTTGGGGCAGATTGGATCATGGACAGTGCAATTATGACAACTTCCTATTTCATGGTGAAAGTGATAAACAAGGCCTAAAGCTGTCGTCAGAAACAGCCCCCAATCCCCTGCGTTGTGCTAGAGATACACCTGGTTGATCTTTGCAAATTGAATATGAAAATATGTCCAAAACAAATAGTGTTTTTCACAAAAGAAGCTCCCCCTAGTGAGCAAAATTTGAACTATTAGAGAAAAAATATAATATATACAAGACAGATCTATGCATATAAAGCCAATTTGGACCAACAGTTTGGAAATTATCTTCCGAAAACTTTTGGAGATAAAGCTCCCCTGTAGGTTGAAATATGCATACAATTTGGAAATTATGTATGAAACTGTTTTTCAGTTATCTTGACAACACAAAGGATCCCGACTTTTTGGGAATATGATAAAAACTCAGGATTTCATTAACTATTAATCATTTGGATTGATCGGGTTAAATCTTTCTCAAGTCACAAGATTCATTCTTTAAAAAAATAGGCACAAGATCCAAAATGGCTGACTTCCTGCTGGGGTTAGGCTGTGGCTTCAAGACACGGTAGATCTATTTTCTCATACACACACCTAACAAGTTTCATAAAGTAAACTTTGCAGCAGTTGCCACTCAGGCCCTAAATATAGTCAAATGTAAAGATACAATATTTGTTGCCCATAGGTTCAAAAGTGTAAAGTGTAATAAGTTAAATGATGAGTGTAAAGCTACATGTTAAGAACGTTGATAAATGTGAGCAGAATATCAAAGTTAGACATTTAAGAATTAAGAGTAACATTTAAAGTTGCATGTTTTCTATGCAAAGCATTATTTAAACGTAAAGTTAGACAGTATATTAAGTGTGCTGTTGGATTTACTGACTCTTGGCTCCATCCAGGTTGTCAGCGGTGCCGGTTGCTGTGATGAAACCAGGTGAGAGGCCGCTGTGATTGGCGGATACGGTGGGCGGGCCTCTGTGATGGAGGATAAGCTCCATGTTAAATGAAATAAAATGAAGTGTATTTTGAAAGTCCAGACAGGAACTGTTACCAAACACGCTCACCGTGCTGATAAGGTCATTTGTCCCCCTTCTCCATCATTCTGACTGAAGGGCCCTTCCTGGGCCACCTCCTCCTGGTCTTCTTCTATGGTGGCTGCAGCGTTGGGGGCAGAGCCCCGCCTCCCCTCCTTCCTCTCCTCATTGATTCTCTTCCTCCTGCTGTCGGCGGGATGTTTGGACAGGGGATGATGGACGTTGGGAGAAAAATGACGGTGGTCTGCGAAAGGAAGGAAAATAAATATGACCATAGAAGAAGAATCTAACAATAATCTGTGACATGAAGAGAAGATGTCTTCTAAGGAGCTTTTTCCAGGATCCCATACTCTTTTCTTGATCTTCTTAGACCACATCAGAAAAACGTGAAATTCAAGACCAAAACCTCCATTTAAAGAATGACGAATCTCTTGAACCTGATGTCCGCTGGACCCCACCTCCAGAACTGCTGCACATAGTGTCCCTGATGGGTTCCTTCCCAAAGCAGAACCTTAAGAACTCCTTAAAGTTATGTAGTACCGTTTCAAAATCTTCCTGAGCTTCTAACGAACTGCTAGATGTGTCAAAAAGACATTGAACTGCAACCTTAGGAACCTTCATGAAAACCTAAGCTAATGAAGATGATGAGACAAATCCAGGTTCTGGTGGACTCCCAAAAGCCCATGAGCCACTAGATCCATCATGGAACCACATCCTTGACGTGTAACCATCACCTCACCTTCAAAGTCCTGCTCGTCAAAGACCTTCTCTGGTGGGTTTTGAGCTGGAGGATAAAGGATTTGCTGAAAACCCTGAACATCACAGTCCTCGCTCAGGTACTCCTCCTCTTCTTCATCACTGTAGTAAAGTGGAGGATGAGACAGAGACTGGAGGAGAGGAGAGGAGAAGGAGGAAAGATGAATTAAGAACCCAAAGAGAATCTGTAGATGAGCATTTCATTTATTTGAACCAACAATTAGTTCTGATTTATTACAAATAAATAATAACCGGTTTGCTCCTGCTGAGATCTGATCGGATCACACAGCAGAACCCGCCCCCAAACCGGTCCTGCTGGATAATGTTTCAGGTATTATAACGTTCGCCGACGTGTATCCAGACCCTTCACGTCTATCACATGAGCTAAGTGTGAACCTGCTCACATCTGTGAGGAGAACAAGGCACCGATGGAGAACCTGCCCATTTTGGTCTTCCCTGGTGAACATCAGTCCAGTTGCACGGTGCTGGACTGTGGGCTCAGGTCCCACTAGAGGACATTGAGCCCTCATGCCACCCTCATAGAGTCTGGTTCTGACAGTTTAGTCAGAAACATCACTGCAGTAGCTGCTGAAGGTCATCTTCAGTAGCTGAAAAAATAACATTTTATATCTTAAAGGTGCAGTGACTGAGTTTTACCGCCATGACTTAAATTTGGTCGGCATAACATTACAACCACTGACCGGTTAATACATGTACATACACAGTCTAACAAAAAGTCATTATGACCCACGCGCAGCAGCGGCCAAAACATTATGACCCATGGCAGGGTCATAATTGGGACTCCTATAGGTCCCAATATTATTTCAATTCCTGAATACAGTGGGTAACACATTTTTCTTCCCAACATGAAGGATCCGGATTCAAATCAACCTCTGGCCTCTTTACCCGATGCCAGGATAAGTTGTTGTAGGAAATGTATGGATGCTCTACATTCATATCAGATCACCATCATTAGTTCTTGAACATCTCGTCCTCATTCTAGTTTCTAATCTCCCCATCCTCAGTATAGTCTCTCCTGGATGTCCCACCCTCATTATAGGTTCTAAATGTCTCATCCTAGGAATCTGCTGGGACTTACTGCAGACAGACCGAGATCGTCACTGGGAGAGCTCCGCTGGTGATGACTCATGACTATAGGGGGTCAGAGGTCAGTGGGTCAGATGTTCAGTGAGTTCAGGTGGCCGAAACCTGGAGGAACAAACGGCGGAGGTTATCAGAGTCACAAGTTCACCATTCCTCCTCACCCCGAACTTCTTGATGAATGAATGAGAAAGGCTTTGTTTGAGCACTGATGTCCAGTGTTTCTGGTGGTCCACCTGCAGGTGACACCAGTTCACGACCTTCTGATGTACCTCACTTCAAAAAACGTTTGATGAGGTTTTGATTTTGTTAATCATAAGAATTTTCTATACTTTCACTTTTGGTCAAGGAGATGAGCATCCGAAGTTGACGTCTATGAAATACTGCAATTATAACGGTAATCAACTCCTACCACTGTTTTTAAAGTCTGGATGACAAACGTTTGTTCTGATGGTTCTAATGACTTCATTTGAAGTATTTTCAGCCCGATTGATTCACCCTAAATTACTCAGACCCGACAGCCTACGTTAAAAACTTCATATACTTTGACTAATCCTCCAGTGCTGCAGTAAACGGCGGAGGTGGTTCAGTGGGTCAAGCGGGTGTCTTCCAATCGGAAACCCAGAAGGTAGTGTGTTCGAGACCCAGGAAGTCTGTGAGCTGTCCTTGAGCAAAATAAGACCCTGAACCCCAACCTGCAATGCAGATAGCTTCCAAATGCTCCTCAGGGATTGGTTGAATACAGAGAACATATTCTGCTACTTTGTACTGCTTGTGTGATTCACTGTGAGAAATAAAAGGCTTTTTCTTTTTCTTATAGAAGTTTATGTCAGAATTCATATTTACATAAAATCAGCCTGTAGCTTCTGGTTCAATCACTGCTCAATCAGAGAGAAAATGATGATTACCGAAGCCATGATGGATAAAATACATAATATAGTGCCTGTGTGTGTTCGTGTGTGTGTGTTCGTGTGTGTGTGTGTTTATGTGCGTGTGTGTGTATATTCTTACCTGGTCGGTGTGTTCAGTCGCCCGTCCAGCAGAAACTAAGAAATACTCTGCAGCTACTTTTATACTATATACCTGTGTGTGTGAGTGTGTGTGTGTGTGTGTGCTTGAGTGTGTGTCTGATGAATTAACATGCTAGTACAACAACAATTATCTACGCAGCTTCACCTGATTGTGTGTGTTGGTGTTTACATGTAATTATGTCTCACTGTGTGAGTTGTTTGTTTTTAGGTATGTATGGAGACATATGTATGTGTGTGTGTGTGTGTGTGTGTGTGTGATAGTACAGTTTGCATCCTGTTCTCATGATATTAAAATAAACATCTAAATATTCTCCTTCCCTATGTCTCTCTCCTTCTCTACATCCTCATCTCCTTCTCTTCTCTCCTACCTCTTTTCCATCCTTTCATTTGCTCCTCGGACTCCTCTCCTTTCACATAACATCATTTCCTTCTCTCCAACGCCTCCCCTCTCTTTCTCTACCTCCTTTTCTCATCCTCTACCTTCTCATCTCCTTCTCCCAATCTATATCTCATCCTTTCCTCCTCCTTTTTTCACTTCTCTACGTCCTTCTCTCATTGTTTCATTATTATTATTATTTCCTTTTGCAGATCTTCCTCTCCTTCTCTTTTTTTTTCCTCCTTCCCTAGCTACTCCTCTCCTTCCCTAACTCACCATTGCGTTCTGGGCTTTTTCTATCTCTACCTCCTCCCTCTTTCCTTCTTTGTATTTTAATCTCCTTCCTTATCACCATCTCTTAATTCTCCCCTTTAACCCAAACTTTCTCTCCCATTGCTTTCCTTTCCTCCCATCCTTCTCTGCCTCCTCCACTCCTACCCTACCTCCTCTCCTCTCCTGCTGTTTCTCATGCAACTGTTTCTCTCCTTAATCCTCTGTTTGTGCAGCATCAGTCAATTCCTGTTTGTTGTGTCGGCCTCTTGTTTACTGTCATCACTTGGTTTTTTATTCTGAAATGTTCCATAAACAAAACAGGAAGTTCACCTGCGTCACGCTCTGTGGGAACCTGAACGACACGTCCTCACATGAACACTACATAGTACAAATATAGAAAAGCATGTATCTGCTTATAAGTCTTATAGTACATTTAATAAAACCTTTATCCTTTCACAACCATCAGGTGAAATTTGACATTCTGTCTCTTGCCCAAGGAGATGAGATGAAATAAGGTGAAATGAAATGAGATCATATCTGATAGGATGAAGCAATGCGGAAAAGATCAGGTGAGATGAGAAGATGAGGAAACAAGATAACATTAGGAAATGAATTAAAATAAGGTCAGATCTGATCAGATCAAAAAGGAGATGAGTGGAGATGAGGAACTGAGATAAAATGAAATGAAGGGGATAAGATGAGGTGAGACAAGGTGAGGGGATTAGATGAAATGTGATAAGATCTTGAGTGGGATAAAATGAGAAAACTAGATAAGGAGAGATGAGATGGGACCCTATCAAATAAAATCAGATGAGATGAGGAGAATAGATGAGTTGAGGTGATTGGAAGATATTGGAGGAGATAAGAGATACAATTACAAAAAGGAAGGAGATGAGATAAATGAGGGAAGATCAGGCGAGATAAAATCTGATGAGACTGGATTAGATGAGATAATTAGAAAGGGTAAGATAAGGTATCACAAAATAAGTTTAGAAGGTGAGATAAGATATGATGAGATGGGATTAAATTAAATTAGAAGAGAAGACGAGATGAAATAACATAAAATAAACCTTTATTAGTCCCACGACGGGGAAATTGCAGGGTTACAGCAGCAAGAGCATATATTAAATGAGCCGACAAGCTAAAATATGGTGTGATTGGATTGGATGAAATAAAAAAAAAGAGGTCAGATGAGGGAATAGAATGAGGAGATTAGATAAAATGAGGTGAGATTAGTGAGATAAGCTCTCACGAGATAAGGAATAAACAGCTCCAGCCTGTTCAACGTCTGACAAACTGATTTATTTCACATTAAACAGCTTCAGGTTCAGACAACGAGGTTTGGGTACAATTCACTTTGGAATAATTTTTTTTATCCTTTTCCCTCTTTGTGGAGACAAAAACGGGATTTGATTTGTTAAAATAGGTCAATGAATCTGTTGTAGCAGCAGCTTCAGAAGAAGAATCTCCTCAAAGAGCTGGAGGAACCGTTTCCTGCGCTGATATTCCATCAACAAGCTGATGGAATATCAGCGCAGGAAAAAACAGAAAGGAGGGTCTGGATGATCTTTGATGAAATAAACAGTAGAGGGCAGCAACATGATTTTCCATCCAGTCTGTTTTATCCAAAAGAAAAACAAATGTTTGGCACAAACTTATTATTATTATTATAAAGTCGGTGATATTATATAATCGTTATCGCCGCCGCCTCCGCAGATCCTTCGTGTTAACGCGATCAATCAATCAATTTCATTATCATTTATAGCCGCATAGACCTTTGTGTGAGGAAGAACTGGAATTATTTCGTGAAGGTTCAGTCGTATATTTCCAACACCAAAGGGAACTTTATCCTCAAAAGTTTACGGGTAATAATTCTTCAACCGTTTGGGCAGATTTTGTCAGAATATGGTGTCTGTTAATCGACTCAAGGACATTCGTCTTCATATTTCATATTTTATCTAATAGTTCGTATTTTACTCACTAGGGGGAGCAGCTTTTACGAAATACATTGTTCTTCAGACATCATTTCACATTTGAGTTGAGGAGTTCAATCAGCGGATAGGTTGTACAACGCAGAGGACTGGGGACCTTTCGTGGACTCAGCCCTTGCTGTCGGGGACGACTATGTCGACCCCATCAGTATCTTAAAAAGTAACAATTTCGGTTCCCAACCCCAGTGGCTCCAATTTTACAAAGAATGATCAAATTATGAAACAACTCACAATCTTTCTCTCCGACACACGGACAAGTTCAAGAGTAGATGTTCACGCCGTGGAGAGCAGCTGAACACAAGAGAAATTGTGGTCCTGGAGGAGGTACCGGAGGAGGTCAGGGGTCGCCAGTGTCCAGGTAACAGCAGTCCAAACTCACTGATGGACTGACATCATCATCAGGATTAGACATGGATCTGTCCACAACACCAGTCCATCACTTCTGTGCAGCCTCTTCCTCCTTCTTCTTCTTCTCCTGGTTCCTCTTCTCCACCTCCTTCAGTCCCTCCTGGATCTTCTCTACAGCGTCTTGGTCTCCAGTCTGCTGAGCCAGAGTCAGAGCCTCGTGGTAGAACCTTACCGAGTCTTCCAGTTGGCCTGGTGGATCAAAAATATAACATCAGATCGTCGAAGGTTGGTGAATCAAATGTAACCCATGACCTTTGACCTCCCCTGACCTTTGTGCAGCAGAATGCCAGCCATGTTTCCCAGCAGCACGTGCTGGTCCGGGTGTCCGACTGAGCGGCTCAGATCCACAGCCTGCTGGACCAGCACCAGGGCGTCATCATGGCGACCCTGCAGATCCAAGATGGTGCCCAGGTCGCTCATGAGCACCAGAGTCTGAGAGGAGACATGATGATGACATCATCACTCAACGAGTCAATATGACAGGATCCTACCAGCCCCTATCTCTGGTCCCACCTGTGGGTGCGTGTCACCCTGCTCCTGCCGACAGATGTTCAGGGCGCTCTGGTAGTCCTGTCCAGCCTGGTTCAGGTGCAGCGTTGATGCTCGGTATCGAGCCCGTGAGTCCAAACACAGACCAAGCAGCAGGCGAGTCTCTTTCCTCAGAGCCTCCTGCTCTTCTGAAGACAAAAACGACGACTCTAAGGCTCTGAATAATTATAAAATAAATAAATAAATAGAAAGGTGTTTGAGTCTCACCTGTCCGCTCCTCGGCTGGGATCTCCTTCTGTTTCTCCAGTTTGGCCTCCAGAGACTCCATACAGAACCTGAAACCATGTTCTGCAAGCTCCGTCCTTAATCAAACACACACACACACGAACATAACCAGTCAGGATGCTCAGAGGTCAGAGGTCAGAGAGATCAACAGGTTAATCTTGGTCTTACTTGCTCTGCTCAGCGTAAATTGTGGCTAGTTTCAGAGACATCTCAATGACGCCGTTGTCATTCTAGAAAGAGACAGGAAGTCAGGGAAGACAGGAAGAGCACACACACACACACACACACACTTGTACAAAAAAACCCCGAAGGTGACTAGAGGGTGAAACGTGGGTACGCCACACACACACACACACACACACTGACCTGTGGTGTTCCGCCTGATAGCATGAAGCTCATCGCTGCTTTGAAAAGTTTTTCTGACTACAATGATGAAGAAGAGAAAGACTATGACGATGATGATTAAGGATGCTAAATTCAAATCATCACTGCCGTTGCCACGGTGACACACAGCAAGCTGACTATTTCAAGCTGAGCTGTGATTGGCTGATACTCACATGGTCCAGCTGACCCTGAACATATGCAATATTCGCCATCTGTGAAAAACAATGACGAATCAGAGGTCACACATCTGCGAATTACTGAACAGGTCAGAGGTCACACAGCTGAAGTGGTCAGAGGTGTCTACCAGACTGTAGGTGTAGATGATGGCCTGGTTGTTTTTGGTTTGATGAGCCAGAACGACGGCCTGATGGAGGAAACCAGAGGCTGCCTGCATCTGTCCTTGATACACACTGAGCTGACAGAGAAAAGTACACATTACTACTACAGTATTACTGCTACTACTACTACTACTACTACTTCTGCTGCTTCTAGTACTGCTGCTACTACTACTAGTACTGCTATTACTACTGCTACAGCTATTACTGGTACTGTTACTACTACTACTAGTCCTGCAAGTGGTCCTGCTACCTTGGCCTTCTTCAGCAGCAGGATCATCTCGTCCTTTTTCTTCGTAGCTTCATCTCGCTGGTCCTCATCAGAACTGTTGAAAAAGGAGAAAGCTGCTTACACACACACACACACACACACACACACACACACACACACACGCGCGCAGTTACCACCAGCGTAAACAATCAACTATCTTTGCATAAATGATAAGGAAACACTAAATTTTGTACATTTATTGGATTTTATGTGGCTGGACGTACCAAATGCTGCCCACAGCACTGTTCCCCCTCCTCCTCCTCGTCCTCCTCCTCCACTACTGTGTGTGTTTGAGAAGAAGGTTCTACTGATTTCTCTTCCCACATTTCTCTTCCCTCTTACCCAGCAGACCGAGCACTTTGTCTTCACGGTCTCTGATGTCGCCACAACGCCGACCTGCAGACTGATGGTTTTTAAAAGACAAAAAGACAATGAGCCAATAAACTGATCAAACTTGAATGATGAAGTCATAGACCCAGCAGGCTGAACTCCTGCAGTGAAAACCTCCACAGAAATACCAACAACCGTCCAGCAGGTGTCGCCACTGTGACTGAATCAAATCAATTAGTTTCAGGTTTAATCTGAAAGCAGAAATAATCGTGTAATCAGTAAAATCATCATGACGAGCGAGTCAGTAGATGATGATGATGATGGGTCCGACTTTATTTATTTATTTATTGATTGATTGATGATTTGATATTTTAGTTTTTGTTCTATAGCTGTCTGTAACTGTTATATTACAGTTGGAAGCAAAATTATTCCGCACCCCCTGAAAAGTTATATTTATTGGTTGCTGTCTCAGTACCTGTCTGTGTCTCTAAGCACCTGTCTCTGTGACTGACTATGTCTCTCTCTCTCCCCAACAGTGTCTGCGTATCTGCACCGGTCCCTGTCTATCTCTGTTACATGTCTCTCTTCCTGTCTCACGTGCTGTTCAGGGGTGTCCCACACAAACTGACCTTTTGGTAGAAATCTGTCTCACGTCTCCTGCTGAACACCTGAACCTGTTCAGAGTCTGACTGAGGACGGCGCGACTCACGCGGGAGGCTGCCATCTTTAGTGTATACATAAATAGCGGAAGTCAATTGGAGTAACCGACGCCTTCAGAATAAAAGCATCGGAAATAAAAATGCACTAAACACTTAACACCTCTATAATTTAGTTCAATTTAATCCTTAAATTATCTATGGAGATTAATTAATTAAATTATGTCATTGTCAATGTTCAAGCTGTGACCTGTGAAGCTGTGACTTTTATAAAATTTGTTATAAAAGGATCTAATAAATAACGAAGACAATTATCAGGAGTAAATTATAAGACGCAATGGCTCCCTGAGAGGGTCATTAATAGTGGTATTAATAGTGATTTGCATTCTGATTAAGGACAATTAAATGTGATAGAAAGAAAATATAAAAGAAAAAAGAAGATTAAATAGCTAAAAGAAAAAAACATTGCAGTTAATATAACCCCCAAAAAAAAGTGTCACTTGATTGGTGATTGATTTTTTAATGAATTGATAAATTCATTAAAAAAAGTTATATGATAGAACATGGAGGTGAGATTACAGGAGGAATCATGACTTACTTAAGCGTGAAAATAGGGAGAGCTAACCTCCACAGACTGCATCTCTGCTTCCAGCATACCAGAATAAAACATTCCTATAATTATTAACAAATATGAAACATTCTGAAATGAAAATATCTCAATATGAGAAAACAGACTAGAAAGAAGGACAAAGTAGTTGTTTGATAAGTTAGTCCCATTCAAAATTCCTTTTTCCGTTCCTAGTCCGGACTAACAAGTCTCTAGTTAAGACCAACTAAGGTTCCAAGTGCAGATCAACACAATGCAATAGAAATCCAACACATGTCAGTTCCAACAAGCCCAAGTCGTGTGACTCGAATTCATACATCGCTGAAGCAGATGACCAGCCAACATCTGGGCTGAAGATCCAAGGTCATCAGCTGAACAGTAATGTAGTGAAAATATGAGAAAAATAAGTGTTCGGTGTCAGCATGTTGTCTCATCCTTCACCTGATCCATGAATGTTGAACCTGAAGCACTTAAGCGAAGACATTTCGCCTCTCGTCCAAGAACCTTCCTCAGTTTTGACCGACTGGCTGGGTCAAACATATAGAGGGTTCTTATGCAAGACGCTGAAGCACAATTTGCACCCTGGGTGCTTCACAGGAGCTACACCCTCTTCCTTATGGACGAGCTAAATCCAGAATAATAACTCTCTCCCTGAAAAGTCGAGGATATTATGGAATCCTGATTACTGCCGCGTTCGCTGCCACAGATCCTTCGTGTTAAGGCTAGAACTCAAAAACTACGTCATGGATCATTTTCAAATTCTATACCCCCATAACTTTAGTGCAAGGAAGAGCTGTGTTGATTTCGGGAAAGGTCAGCTGCATAATTGCACCACTAGAGGGAGCTTTATTCCCAAATTTTTTTGCAGCATTCCTTCTCAACTGTGGATCCCATCAGGTCCAAATTCGGTGCATATGAATTGACTTGAGGAGACTGATCTTGTGATCTACTCACAAGGAAGAGCTATTTATCCACTAAAAAATCAAAACACTTTTTCTGTCCAGGACTTCACATTTGATTTGAGAAGTCTATTTTCGGGCGATGCGTGTAAAATGCAGGGAATTGGGAGCTTTTTCGGGGACATACCTGTGCTGTCCAGGGACGACAGTGTCCGCCTAGTTTCAAAATGTTGTACTGGGCGACAACAGCTAATAAAGACTGTAAAATCTGATGGGAGGATACAACTGAAGACTGAGACGCCCCTTCAAGGGCTTAAGTTCTGGACCCAGTCGTTACAATCGGGCCGTTGGTTACCTGGTACATGTTGTCTAATGTCCGACTGACCCACTGTCAGGTAAAAAATCTGTTTTTTTCTGATTTCACCATTTGGTAGTGACACATGAGTAAAGAGAACATAATTATTTAACAAAAAATTTCATGCAGGAGACTTTTTTTCTTTTTTTTTATCTGATGGTGTTGAATCTGCATCAGGGGAGAGAAATGTATCTAATCAAGAGAAATGAACGTGAGTAAAATCTCTATGTTCAGACGACACACACAGAAGGTTCTTCCCTTTTTTTAATGGCTCATTCCAATATCTGTACAACATCTGGAATGAAGGAACTGAAACTATGTTCATGAGGTCCATTGATGCACATTGGGACAAAGACTAGCCTGTGTCGTCCAATCCCACAGAAGAGATACTGTAGCACAAATTTCTGCAAAAAGTTTTGATAGCGGAACTGTTGATTAATTAATTAGGTCCATTTAATGTTTTATCTGTATTCTAGTTTCTTAATCTTTGACGTGTGTTCAAGGACCGATCTATCCCGCGGGACGTCAAAGAGTTACTGTGGCTTCACCATCTCGGTGTTTTATATCGGATCAGCTTTGAAGAGATGACAGAAGCAGAGGGGAGGGATGGGGAATACATGATTGACAACATAAAAGTCAGACTTCTCCGATTGTGAACATAAACACGTAACAATTACAGTTTGTGTAACAGAGAACTTGAGCACCATTTTCATTTATCTATATTCCTTTACATGTAGTCAAACAGTCTCCATTCAGTGTCCGGTGAATTTGTAGTTCCTGTAGTAGTGTATATTCATGGACGTACAGACGACTGTCGATGGACCACCCTGGTTCTGAAGAAAAGTTAAAACCATGAAGATCCTCGGTAAACTTCTGAAATTTTTCCCCTCTGATTTTCAAACAGGCAGTTCGTTCTGGATGATGTCAGAGATAACAACGAGGGAGGATATTTCGTGCGTTCTCAGACCAGAGGGTAGCTGAGTAGTTCTGGATCAGGATCTGTAAGCCGGATTTCTTACAGTTTTCCAAATTTGGAAATGTCAGGAATTCAAGAATTGTCCATAAATACGCTGAAACCGCAAGCCAATTTACACTAAACCGACTTTTACAGATTTGTTATAACTCAGACTCTATATTTGTATTTGAGTGTTCTCTTCAGCTCAAAAAGTGTTTCCCAGAGTGCATTGTGTGTTTGAAATCTCTCGCTGAAGCTGTTGTGTTTTGTTTTTACGGTCGTGAATCTGGTCCTCTCACTGTAGTCTGCAGCATCAGTTCGCGGCTTAAAGCCCCCCCGGCTGTCTGATTGATTCATTGGGAGAAATAGAGAAAGCATCTAACGGAGGAGATCTTTGGAGACTGGTGGTGAGTTTAGTTCATTCATGTTCGTTGAATGGCAGTGAGGTCATCAGGGGGCCAGTCTCTACAATCAGAGCGCTACATTCTTTGGCTTGCCGTGGCGCCTTCATCCAACCATTCCTCGTGTGGGTTAGACATCTTAGGGCTAATTTAGTCGCTGCGCTGCGTTCAAGGGCAACATTTTTGGCCCTGTCTTTGGGAAAACCTGATATACTGTGAGCGGACAGTAAAAGTTTGATGGTCTGTGTTTCATCTTTAGGGCTGACAGAAGCTCTGATTTCATAGAAAACAGCCAAATTTTTTTTTTAAAAACTCAGTCCAGCGTCAAGTACACAACTGCTTCTATTTTTATGCTTTGTTGTTTTTCAGATTTACAACTTATCTGAAGGATGTATCCGATCAGAAAAAACTTCTATAGCGCCAAATCAAAATAAAATGTCGTCTCAAGGCACTTCCCAGAAATAGCAGGTCCAGGCTAAACTCTTTAATTATTATCCTACAGAGACCCAGCCATGAAAGAAAAACCCTGCCTTTTAACAGGCAGAAACCTCAAGCAGGTCCCGTCTCAGAGTGGGCGACCTACTGCCATGACAGGTTGGGTTAGAAAAGAGTAAGAGAGTTAAAGAGAGGGAAGGAGGGAGGGAGATGTATTGATGTCAATACATGCACAAGAAGGAGGCATGGAAACGTGTGACTCATTATTTAAAATGATCATTTCCCAACATAGACAGAGTATAAACGAGTCTTTGGTATAGGGAGTTGGATTCAAACATCACTGCACTGTTTGACTCCTCCCCCATTAGTGTCTGTTAAAGTTCAAGTTGGTATGTGTGATCAGTTAGTTATCGATTTCATTCAGCTGTGATTAGGGTTTCCTGATTCTAGACGTGTGTTTGCTGCTTCCGCCGCTCTACCTGCATGCACTGCTGTCTGTTCCGCGGCGGAGCTCACCTCTAAGCTACTTTCTTACATTTCAGCATCTAGATTATTCAGCGCCCCTGTTAGTGGTGCAAAGACTAAAGAGAAGAAAGGCATAGCTGTGGCTGGAACTGTTTACTGATCTGTCTCCAGAACTGCTTGGTCTGAAAACGCCGAACATGTTTGCATGTTTCACTCGTCTTGTTGAGACTCTGAGATGTAGCATGATTTTGGGTGCAAATAACAGCATTCTGTCTAAGTGTTTTTCCTCCATTACCGAAGGATCTGGTCCTTTAGCATCTTGCCTTCTTGTCCCGCCTCTAACGTGCTAGGATCACAGTTTGTGATTAGGCAGCGTCTCACTTGGCCGGCTTGTGGTCGGGGAACCTCTTCATATGGTAGCGCAGTACTGCTTTGGTTTTAAATGATTTGCCACAGCCGCATGGATGCGGCCGCTCGCCGGTGTGGTCCAGCTGGTGGATACGCAGCAGTGTGCTGGTGAAGAAGAACTCTCCGCATGTGAAGCAGTAGTGGCTCTTCTCTCCAGTGTGTCTGGATCTCTGGTGACTCAGGAGTGAGCCTGACGTGATGAAGGTCTGGCCGCATTCCTGGCAGGTGAACGGACGCTCGCCAGTGTGGATCCTCTCATGGGCCCTCCAGGAGTTGTGGTAGGAGAAGGACTTCTCGCAGTACGAGCACTGGTAGAGTTTCTCCTTGGTGTGGCTCAGGCGGTGCATCTTCAAGTAGTGGGCGATGGTGAAGCTCTTGCCGCAATCGTCACAAGTGAACGGCTTCTCTCCCACGTGGAACAGCGTGATGTGAGATCTCAGGTGGGACGACTGGGTAAATCTCTTCCCGCAGGTGGTGCAGAGGAACGGTCGCTCTCCCGTGTGGGTGACCATGTGAGCCTTGAGGTGGGGCGACTGGGTGAACCTCTTCCCACACTCGGTGCATTTGTAAGGCTTCAGTCCGGTGTGCGTGCGGTTGTGCAGCTTCAGACCCTGCAGGCTGGAGAAGCACTTGCCGCACTCGATGCAGTGGTAGTCCTTCAGGTCCTCGTGGGTCCTCTGGTGGCATCGCAGGCCACTCAGCAGCTTGAAGCCTTTCCCACAGGTGGGACATTCATGCGGCTTCCAGTTGGAGTGAGTGACCTGGTGGAGCTTCAGACTCTGAGGGTTGCTGAAGGTCTTGTTGCACTTGGAGCAGGGCAGCGGCCGCTGGTTCTTGTGCGACTTGCGATGGAAATTGAAGCCCTGGTAGGAAACAAACATCTTGTCGCAAACGTTGCAGTGGTAGCACTTCTCCCCCTTGTGCAACTCGAGATGCTTGTTGAGCTCGTCCTGCTCGGTGAAGCCGTCCCCACAGAACCAGCACTTGAAGGGTTTGGTCCCAGAGTGTGTCCGGTGGTGGGTCTTCCAGTCACGCTTCAGGGCAAAGGTCTTGTCACAGTAGGAGCACTGGTAGGGCTCGTTGCGGTTGTGGATTTGCTGGTGGACAACGAGGCTCATCAGGGTCGGGTAGTTCTTCCCGCATTGCCAGCACTGGTTGGGTTTCTGCCCTAGATGGGTTCTCCGGTGAGCCTCCAGGTGGGACTGTTTGTAGAAACCTTTCTTACATTCAGAGCAGTAGACCATCTTTCTGCCCATAGTCGTAAGGCAGCGCAGCCTGGGTCTCTGGTCACAGAGCTGAGGATGCTCATCTGAGGAGGAGCAGGGGTCAAGTTCAAGTTCATTTATAACGATAAATAGATACAAAATGGGGCCAGGCTTTCTTTGAAACCTTCTGAAGAGCCCTTGTGATAGCATTTGCCTCTATTAGACACAAATTGATGTAATGTGCTGCTTAAAGACGATAAAAGAACGTATTCTCTTCATTCTAGTTCAGGCTTCTTACCGAGGCAGAGGAAGTCCTGCCCATCCAGCCACACGCTGCAGTCTGTCAGATTGACGGACAGCTTCTTGAGGACAGGATACGACTGGATCTCCACATCGCCGTCTGGCTCCATCTTGACCACAACGTCTTCATAAGGAACCTGGACATAAAAAAATTGACACAACTCAATGAAGTGTCAGAAAAATCACGTCTTTAAGAACACGCCAAGAGGGCAATTTTGTTGTTTTAGTCTGGTAGTTCTTTTGTTATTGCTTTTATTGCTGAAATGAGGGTTAAACCAAAGAGCAGCAGATTATCTGGGACAGCACATTTCAACCGGACCACCACGAGAGGGAGGAGATCCAAGACGGGAGCCGATCCAGCCCAGTTCGGACTTTAGAACGTTATTGGGTAATGAGCCCATAAAAGGAATATGACTCCGGTTTTCTATGTACACAAGGTGCTTACACAATGAACAACATAGGAATAACAACAACATACATTCTGGTCTATATAATAACACCATATGATTTATAAGCTGCTTAAATGGTTTGGATTGCACAATGCAACAGATTTCAAGTTTTTTCCATATTCAACAAAATGCTCCATTTAGCATTGACCGCCATCTAGAAAAAAAACTAACCCCAAATCCATTCCATCTCATAAAAGCACAAAACGGCCGACTGATGTTGTCAAAAACACTGTCAACCCTCACTGGCGTACTTTAGCAGCAGAATCAAAGTTTTTTTGTGTTCTGTTGAGGCCCACATTTACATAAAGGCTGCCTGCCTGGACTCTGAGATGTACATCACAGCTGACGCAAAATCATAGGTGAAGTCACCTCAGTGTACTCAGAGCCATCTAGATAAGCCATCGACATTTTTGGGTTGCTGTTTTATGGGGTGGTGAACCAGATCTGAGACTTTTAGGCTCTGTGGATAGAAGAAGGATGAAGGATATGCTTAAACGAACACCCAACCTCTACTGAAACATGGCAGTGGCTCGGTGACGCCCTGGGCCTGCCTTGCTTCCTCAGACGCTGGAAATACGCCGTTTCTAGAGGGTACAATGGATTCCATCAAATATCAGGAAATCCTTGAGGAAAACATATCACCATCTGTGAGGAAGCTGAAGCATGGGCATCATTGCACATTCCAAAGGGACAGAAAATCGCAAGCACAACTCAAACATTTCTTTTCCAGCAAAGCAGATCAAGTCCAGCACCTGATCCAGTTATCCGGGCCGGTACAGGAGTTAGTTCAAAAGTGAACCATTTAAGACCCGCGTTGGATTCACACCGGCTGGAGACGCACTAGACACAAAGCCCTTATCAATGTCTCATTTTACCCAACAGTGCTTGGACTGCATGGCTTGACATTGAAACATCTATAAGATGAAAGTCAAGGAGGTTGTGATATAACACCGAGTGAAGAAAAACTTTTTTTTTCACTTTCTTTTGATGTCCAGGCATGTCATCTTTCTCGGATTGTAGCTACACCGAACTCAAAGATTTCTGGTGGAACTGCTACATTTCATCAAAATCCGAAATTGTGGGAGTTGGATAAACGATTGCAGGAATTTATATGAGTCTCTAAAGTTCGAGCATAAATGAACCTTTGGTCATATAAGTCCACTGTCCATGTCAGTTGTCTGTGTTCACACAGTTTTAGTTGATTTAATTACTCCGTCTCCCATCTGATAAGATAACCGGTTCTTGTTTCTGGTGCAGCAAGGTGTTATTTAAACACTGGCACCAGTTTCCCTGGCCAAGCGCCCACTGTTCCTTCTTTTTATATTGTTTAAATGATAAGATCTGGCTTCCAATTTGGCGCTGGCTCTAAACCAGTCCCGGAACTGCCATTGGAAAAGAGGTTATTGTTTACCAAAGGCTTGGGTTCAGTAGAAGGGATGGAACAATTTTAGTTTAGCCTAATATCGCTTAGCTCTAATACCAAAGAAAACTTGTGGTGCGATATGATTAAACGTTTACAGCACGTAACCCGAGGAATGTAACAGAACTGGACGTCTGTTCTGGTCAGCACCGTTGCCCCAAACCAAGACAACCCCCGACACTGTACAGGATAATCTTACAGAAAATGTACGGGTGAAAAGGGTGGAGACCTATGCCCATGGCAAATGGGATAAGATTCCTCAGGAACAATGTCACGTTTGCAGTTGTCATGCAATACTTATCGAAAGTCACACACTTTCATCTATAGTCTTTGATATGAAATGATAAAGCGTAAACTTCTCATTCTTTTTTAACATAAATGAGTTCCACACCAAATTATGCGAGAGCCGTTCCTCTAGCCTCAAGACCATTTGATAATATTTAATGTAATTGAGCGTGCTTCCACCTCGTTACGAACGAGGCACCGGAGAAGCCAAGGGGAAAAAAAACATTTTATGAGAAAATGATATGTCATTCATGATGACGCTTGAATTATTCCACAACTTAGTTCATTTTCAAATATGATTGCCCATCCCTGCAGCAGGTCATTGAAGCAAAAGGGTTTCTACAAAGTATTAAGAGATGTTAGTGAAATGGTTGATTTTGAGAAGTAAGTAGTCTGAGTGGAATCTTTTCTCGGTTATACATTTCTGTTTAAACTGTTCTTATTTGATTTGGTTCATGCAAACCGATAGTAATTGGTACATTGTGCCAATAAACTTGAATAAACACTTTCAGCCCTGCTTGCTCGCTCTCAGCTATATTACAATCTTGTTATAGTTAGAATTCCCATGCGGTTCCTTTGCCAGATTTCCACTTTCTATTGGGTCACTCACTCACATATGGGTCATTTGCCTAAAAATAAAATTTCTGGGTGAAAATGAGTGAAGGCGGGTTGCAATTGGTTCCCCTTACTGCATTTTCCTGACTGTGGGAATATTCCCAATGAGTGTGGGAACAGAACTATCACTGGGCCTAATGAGGTAAATACTTAATTTATCACCAATTATTCTGTAATTTCTCAATATAGGCCTCCACACCAGTGAACACACCACATCAGGTCCACACCTCCATCCAGAAGCCAGCAATTGTATTTCCTCTGTTCACAGACATTCTCATCACACACATTATCAGTCGGCTAATAAGACATTCTTTCGAACGGAACCCCAGAGCCAAACATCACCAGATCATCCCCTCGCTAAGTCTGACTCCGTTAAAAACGAACCGAACCTTCTTAGGATTTATGATTAACTGGACAAAATCTTTTTAAAATAGTGCCGAATTACACGCGTCAATACAATATTATTTAATCTTTGTGCCAGCAATTTCTACAGTTTTAAGCAGTAGGGTTAACCCTAACCCGTTGACTTATTATTGCTCTATTTTCTAATGGAGTTTGGTGTGGAGTTGCCTCCGCTGGTCTAGAGGCTAGCCTAGTTAGCTAAGCTCTGCTATCGCCTCTGGTGTCAAACTCTCCGGTTGGGGGGAGAGCAGTTGGTCGATGAGCGCCATTACCGGTGAAGCCGTGTTGGTCTCCATCCTGTCGGTTCAGCTGCTGTACCAAAAACTAACTGTCCGCTTGATGAAAAGGACTGGCCGCCACGAGCTAACAGGGGCAACTTCTGCAGCAGCAGCAGCACGGGGACATTCTTCCCTCTAGAACGGCTATGACATAACCCGCCCTCCTCGGCCTGTGATTGGCTTACCGGTTAATTTAGACCCACCCAAAACATTGAGCGATGTAAGTATTTTCCAATAAGAGAAAGAAAAATTCGTCCTACAAGTCAGCAGCCACGACTTCCGGGTAAAGTTCCACAATAAAGATGGAAAAAAAGATTTTGCCACAGAAAAAAGAAAGGCAAAATGTTTTGTATTAATACGGAAATTGTTTGCATTAAAGTATAACTTGTGAGGAGAATATCTAGAAGAAGCCTAATACTTTTTAAACAGTTCCTTTCAAGGCATTTTACAAATAAGAAAGAAGAAAGTGCTTAAGGATTAACATACTAAGGAACATTATTTAAATACCAAAAGCTAAGAAAATAAACATCTTATCGATAGAATAGATTATTTAATTGACAAGAAATAAACTCTTAAATTGTATCAAAATAAGAACCTATCAGTAAATACTGAAATCATGAATCTGCTAAATAAACCAGGCTAATTAGTTTCTTGCCCATTCAAAGCTCTCCATTGCCTTCAAACCAGTGTGTGTAGTTGTTTAACATCTTTACTCCAGGTTTTAAGAATGAGAACACAACAGAAGTAAAAATTAATTAAATTTATTGGACATATAATATAAGAGGGAACAATTAAATCCCACTTCCCAGATCTAGATGAACAAAATATTCAAGTTGAAAATCTTTTATTACATTATGTAATTTGTTGGGAATAAAGTAATGTAAGAACGATCAATGAAATCACAAATCATTAACCCATTGAGGTCTGGATCCAGAATCATACTCAAAATGAGTTCCCAGTCTGATCCAACATTTGTGAAGCAGATGGAGGTCTGTGCAGCCCTCCAAGGATATGCCTCCCCAGGTCATCACTAACACTGCCAAAGCGGTTCTGCCCAAACATGACAAACATGACAGTTTGGGTAGAAACATGCACACGAGTGGCCTACTGGAGGTCATTTTGTAGGGCTGTGGCAGTGCTCCTCCCGTTTCTCCTTGCACAAAGGAGCAGATAGCAGTCCTGCTGCCCTCCTATGCCCCCCTCCATCTCTCCTGGTGTACTGGCCTGTCTCCTGGTATCTCCTCCACGCTCTTGACAATGTGCTGGGAGACACCGCAAACCTTCTGACCCTCTGCCTTAGAGGAATTCACAGCAAAGCATACCCAGTGCTTTAGATTACCCGATGGCCCGAGAGATGGCCCGAGAGATGGAGCATCATCTCCTGGAGACAAAGAGAACAGATAAATGTTTAACAGTGCACTACACTATGTTCCATCTGGTTCATCTAGACAAACCTTGGAAACTAGAGTTTAATAAATCTAAGTTTCCCGGTTATCCATTATTTGTCAAAAGTATTGAATGTTTTATTGGTTTGATCAAAACATAATTTTCAGAGACTAGAACCTGACAAGAATTTGAACTAAACAAAAGACTAAACTTCCTGTAAACTAAAGTTCCTGTGACTTATTGATACTGATCTATTGCAGGGCTTCTGAAAAAGCAATCACACTTATTTGGGTAACTTGTTAATAAAAATGTGCTTGTAAAATCTCCAATATATAATTTCTCTTGGTGACTTGGCTGTCGGCCAGCTGCTACGGGATCAGATAAACGCTTCGGTCAGTCTTTGTCAAGGCGCCCTCGCTCGGAGAACATTCTGCCTGACGCGGGCGCTACAATTCGGCCTTTTGTTCACATCATCTCCCATTAAAGGAAAGCTAGCCAACGCCAAGTTTAACAAGACACAATCACATGCGTCAAAAAGTTCATATAATGTGGCTTTAATGTCAATCCAACATCGTTTGTTTTTACTCAAAATTCAGCAAAGTGTTTGTTGTTATGACTAAACATCAGAGTATTCGACGATCAGTTGGTCTCTAATGATTAGCTAAGCGTGACAAGACGGCATTTCAGTCTGAAACCAACCATGTGTTCAATGCTGCTTGGTGCATTTAGAGGCTTGTTTTCAAGAGATTTCCACTCACCACCATGTTGGCTGTCACACCTCCCAGCTTGTCCTCACTGGGTCTTGGAGAGTTCTGTGAGAGCCAATCAGAGAAGAGAATCATAAAACTGCACTGAAAAAGAAGTTGCAATAAAACATCAGCACCCACTTCTCTATAAGCCGTTTCCATTAGTTTCAGTGTAGTCCCAAAACTGTACGCAGAGTATAATAAATATACCTGACCCCTACATCTCTTCAGCAAATACTTCTTCTGAGTGTTAAAACAAATTGTGATGTCACATAAAGGCATACACTCTGGAACATAGTGCTTTGTGGAAATGGGGCTTTGCTGGATGTAGAAAAGTTACCAGTAAGAAATGTGCATTTCACTTCTTTCCAACTAACGCATGGGCAGATCTAGAACCAACAACCAGAGTGAGCCGCCTGGATCAGAATACGCTTCAGTCCGTTTTTGTCATAGCCCCTCCCGTGAACAAAATGTTGTGGGAGGTGCTTCATTCGGCCTTTTGTTTCATCACTTCCAGGCATGTTAACCCCATTAAGAGGACCAGTCTCCGAGCTACAACCTACAAGTCCAGACTGTAGTGGCAAAACTTTGTGGGTTTGAAGTATTCAGTGGAACCCACCTTCGATTTCTGGTCTCAGAAGTTCTGTTGGTCCACACAAGTTTCAGTCTGCTACAGGACAGCATTTTCCAGGTTGTGTCAAAACTGGAGAAAGACATATCCATTAATTTGTCTCATCAAACCAAAATGTAACTATTTCACCACTTACCACAGCTGGATAGCTGTCTGTTCGTTTGGTTGTAAAACAAGTTGCCCTAAAATAAGGTTGTATAGCCACGTGTTTCCAGGTTAACACATGTGGATGATGTTCTTACATTTAGAGGAATTACTGGTCATCACTTTTGGATATCTCAACACTGACTAGAGAGAACCAAACTTAACTCTGGAAACTAACGGTAAGTTTATTTTCACTAAAGTTACTATCTAACCTGATCATAAAGATCTGTGTCATTTTGGATGCGCACTGATTGGGCGCTCAGTCAGCTCGCTAACTATAGTGCGAACTTTCAAACACTCCTTCCATCAATCAGATAGTTTAAGCCTCTCTATACTATTGAGTTTATTTTGGCTAAACCGTTAATAAAAATGTGCTTATAAAATCTCCAATATATAATTTCTCTTGGTGACTTGGCTGTCGGCCAGCTGCTATGGGATCAGATAAACGCTTCGGTCAGTCTTTGTCAAGGCGCCCTCGCTCGGAGAACATTCTGCCTGACGCGGGCGCTACAATTCGGCCTTTTGTTCACATCATCTCCCATTGAAGGAAAGCTAGCCAACGCCAAGTTTAACAAGACACAATCACATGCGTCAAAAAGTTCATATGTGGCTTTAATATCGATCCAACATTGTTTGTTTTTGCTCAATTCAGCAAAGTGTTTGTTGTTATGACTACACATCAGAGTATTCGACGATCACTTGGTCTCTAATGATTAGCTAAGCGTGACAAGACGGCATTTCAGTCTGAAACCAACCATGTGTTCAACGCTGCTTGGTGCATTTAGAGGCTTGTTAGCAAGTGATTGCCACTCACCCCCATGTTGGATGTCACACCTCCCAGCTTGTCCTCACTCGGTCTTGGAGAGTTCTGCGAGAGCCAATCAGAGAAGGGAATCATAAAACTGCACTGAAAAAGAAGTTGCAATAAAACATCAGCACCCACTTCTCTATAAGCCGTTTCCATTAGTTTCAGTGTAGTCCCAATGCAAAACTGTACGCAGAGTATAATAAATATACCTGACCCCTACATCTCTTCAGCAAATACTTCTTCTGAGTGTTAAAACAAATTGTGATGTCACATAAAGGCATACACTCTGGAACATAGTGCTTTGTGGAAATGGGGCGTTGCTGGATGTAGAAAAGTTACCAGTAAGAAATGTGCATTTCACTTCTTTCCAACTAAAGCATGGGCAGATCTAGAATTCCCTACAACAACCAGAGTGAGCCGCCTGGATCAGAATACGCTTCAGTCCGTTTTTGTCATAGCCCCTCCCGTGAACAAACTGTTATGGGAGGTGCTTCATTCGGCCTTTTGTTTCATCACTTCCAGGCATGTTAACCCCATTAAGAGGACCAGTCTCCGAGCTACAACCTACAAGTCCGGACTGTAGTGGCAAAACCCTGTGGGTTTTACCAACAAAGCAAACGCTTGTTGGTAAAACAAGTTGCCTTAAAATAAGGTTGTATAGCCACGTGTTTCCAGGTTAACACATGTGGATCATGTGCTTCCATGTTGAGGAATTACTAGTCATCACCTTTGAATATCTCAACACTGAGCAGAAAGAACCAAACTTTACTTCGGAAACTAACTGTTCACTGAAGTGAAAATAAACGGTTTCTATGAAACTGGTCATAAAGACTAGCGCATGCGCACTGGTTGGGCGCTCAGTCAGCTCGCTAACTATGGCGCCAAATTTCAAACATTCCTTCCACAAATCGGACAGTTTCAAGCCCCTCTATCATGTGTATGAATCCGTTGAATTAAAGCTTACCTTTTACGGATCCATGATGGTCCGGTTTCTTCTAAGACGTCAGTCTTCATACGAAACCGGAGCTAGCGTTAGCTCATGCTGTAAAGTTAGCTAGTTAAGAAACCTATCATAATCTCGTTTAACTACCAGCTGAAAAGCAAACGATAGCAGCCCGGATAGACTGGAAACATAAGCCCTCTGTATCTTGGAAAAACATTCTGTTCGTTCAAACCGACACATACCGTCATTAGAACTCTGCGTTACAAACAAAGTACCCGTCCTCCTGCTTCTCTTATAGGGTCTGTCAACCAATCATAGCTCACCACGCTTCTTCTTCGTGTGCTTCTGTTTCAGTTTCAAACTCAAGGTTCAAGACAATTGACGCCACACTCAGGAATGATCAAGTCACAACCGCAATCACAAATCGAACATGGTCTATGTAGTGGTCTCTAACAGCAAGAATATATATCTATAATCTATCTAGAGATCTAGATCTCTAGATATATTCTTAGATATAGATATCTCTATCTATCCATCCTTCCATACAAGTATGTTATAATGGCATGTGTATCTTTGTCTAAAGGGTCTTAGGAAACCTGAAATGTATGGTCTGAATTGTAGGCTTTAAAAATCTAAACTAAACAGGTCTATATGACATCTTAAATATGTTTTTGTTCAATAATGCAACTCTGCCAAAGTTCTGTTGAACCCTTGAAAAGACACACCACATTAATAAACTTTTAAGTACCAATTAACAAGTAGTTGATGTATTAATGTACTTTGAAATAACCTGGGTCAGCTGAGGAAGAGCATTAGGGCCATTTATTCTCAGAATTCTTGGACGAAGTAAGAATTCTAAATGATTAATTTCGCATTGCCCTGGTCCTCTTCTTCAGATACTCATACCCGGAAAACGTTTTGCCAGTATAGTTCTAACATTTCATTTATAATGATCTTAAAAAGTCTCAACTTTATATTGTGAAACCCAATATGTATAGATTATGGGACAATTTCAGAGTTAAGTCCAAAAACCGTTTGGGGAGGATATGAATTTTGGATTCGATCCAAAGTTATTTTTGACTGTATAGCAGAGACAAAGAAAAACAACAGGATAAATAAATGATTTAATATAATTTCTTTCTCTTCAAAAGCTGTAATTTAATTTACATTTTTCTCTCCAGTTCAGACAGACAGACAGTTAAACAGGTCCGGTCTTCATTCTGGTGCTGGTCTGAGACGACCCCCATTCAGGACCAGAACAATCCAGAAAGTAAAAGAGGCACAAGATGAGGAATCTACAGAGAAATGTGAACTAAAAATAAAATTAAAGTCCTCGTTAGCACTCAGCATCTCCATGGCAACAGAAAAACATGAACTATCAGCGTCCACTTCATTCGGAAGAATCGAGTCCAAAGGTCACAGCGAGAGGCGATAGCCGGTCCGAGCTAGCGGCGGTACACCCCAAAGGCCACCAGACTGAGGAAGATGGTGACTCCGACAAGCGAGGCGGTGGCCGGGGCGGTGAAGAACTGCCGGTACTGGATCTGACAGTACCACAGCACTGACAGCATTAGGACCAGCACAGGGACCATCAGGCTGCCCACGTTCAGAGCCACCTGTACCTGGTCACCGGGCCCCGGACCACCTGCTGTCCCACGGCTGGCGTGCTGAGAGATGTGACAGTGCAGGACGCAGTTATTGACCAGGTTCAGCGAGGCCAGAGTCTGAGCGTCATCCTGCAGCAGCTGACCCTGGTAGATCAGACGCACTTGCTGCTCCTGACCCGCAAAGTAGGTCCTGAAAGGAAGGGAGACCAAAGGTCAACCAAGCATTAACGATGCATCATCATGAGTCTCAAAGTAGGATGTCAGTCCTGACTAAAAGATTCTTCACAGAGTAAATCAACACAGAAACATTCAGACAGAATCTAGTTCTAAAGAGAGAACCCCCAACAGAATGAAGACCCTTCCCAGAGAGGCTTTCCGGGGCTCCAGATGGTGACTAAAATGGCAATGAGTCTTTTAATTTTCCGCCATGTTTTTTTCTTTTCTTCTGCCATTCACCATTGTCGCCATCCAGATGCATATGTAAGATACAAAAAAACTAAAAAAGAAGAAATGGAGGTTGTTACCGGTTTGAATCATTGAAACGGTTAACAATCATAGTCACAGTAAAAAACAACAACAACATATAATGCCAGGGGAGGTAAACTGACTTTTGGCTCCTGAAAATGTAACTTCTCTCCTAAACACTTGAGGTTTTGTCTGGAGCCCTGCTGTTTTTTTTAGTTCACACTGAACAAACAGAATCACAGAAAATCGGCACTTCGTCGTGTGATTTCAAGAAGTGATCGGGGGTAAAGCAAGCAATTTTCTGATTTTATTTACCTGAGAAATGCGTGCTTTAAAATCTTCAGGTTAAGAGCTGCACATATAACAAGTCAGAAGTAGGTTTGGACAACAATTTTATAATATTCGATTCATTCTACAAAAATCATTTGGTATGAATGTTTTTCTCATAAAAATCTAAATTTTTACCAGCACCAGGGAACAATGCGAACGTACCGTATTTAACTAACATGGACCAGCAGGTGGAAACATTACCACTGCTCTTATTGTAGCATGTGTGTTTTTTGCACTAGTGATGCAGGACTGTTGCTACTCTTACCGTTTGATGTAACCGATGGTGTCCTGTGGTTTGACCTGAGCCGTTCTCTCCGTGTCGTTCAAAAACTTCAGTCTGACCACCATGTTCCTCTGAGAAGATGAAGACTCTTCTCCCCCTCCTCGGTTCCTCAAACCATCTTGTCCTGCTGTATTTCCCCTCCCATCCCCCTCCTCCTCCTCCTCGCCTCCATCTTTTTCCCCCTGGGCGGAGGTGTCGGTGGCCTGAGCGTCTACTAGAGAGCTGTCACTCACAGAGCTGGAGGGGGATGAGGAGGACGAAGCAGTGGTGTTGGGTGAAGAGGAGGTGGTGTGCTGGTGGGTGGGGCTGCTTCTCAATGAGGGCGCAGGGCCTATGGGGGAAGAGAAAAGGTGCTCGGGGGGCTCGGAGGTTCGGGTGGAGATCCATGCGAGTAGCACCACCAGGAGGAGAAGAAGCGAGCCGAACAGCAACGTCACCTCGTCACCGACGCCTTCTATCAGAGCCATCGCCGACGGCAACGCCCGCTGAGGTCAACACAGGTGACCTGTACAGAGGGGGAGGGTCTTAGCATCAAAATCCTACATAAGTTCATTCTCTGAATGTGATACAAAATCTTGAAATAGAATCATTTCCCTTTGGTAAGAAAACCCAGAAAGATTTCAGGACACAACAGCCTGTTACAAAGATGTTACTTTCTGTAAGACAGATTAAGTCCTGTTGCATTATGGGGAATTTGTTAAGTAGCATCTGAGGGCCAAAAAACAAAAGCAACAAGACTGTCCAGTTTTTTACTCAAACACAGCCTCCTTCACATGACTTCTGGGGTAGAAGGTAGACAACACTAAAATACAATCATCATAACATTATGACCACAGTACCTGTGTGTCAGTTCAATTTCATTTGGAAAAACCACCTTCTTCTCTAAACCCCCAACAGTCCCAAGATTCATTGCAAACCAATTATGCCGGACCTCTGGCTCCATTTCTGTTGCCTTTACCAGTGCTGTCACTTCTCCTGCAGTTTCACTTGGAGGCCACTGAGAGCATATCTCGGCAAGTTAATAAAAAAATCCCACTATGGTGACACCCTCAACCACCATTCTGACTCTGACAGGCTTGGCATGAAGATGACTGTCATGAAGACCCTCACTGAAAGAACTTTGTGAAGGCGTCACCATCGTAAGATTCATAAAATATATCCTGTGTCCAAACCATCTTCAGGATTAGACTTAAAAGTCTGATTAGCTGTTATCAGTTCGAAATGTTTTGAGTTACCCTGCTTTGAAAAAAAAAAAAATCGAACACGTGGCACACATCAGATGACCTCCTCCAATTCTCATTTGCAACAGATTTTACTACTTTGATTACTACCTCAGCTTCTACAGAATGACTTCAAACCACTTATCCACAGATAAACCTCAACTGTAAATCTTTCCAGGCAACAGGACCAACATTGAATGACACAAGGGTTAAGGACAAGAGGAGCTGGTGAACGGACAATGCTCCGGTAGACCAGACTCTTTTATTTAACAGAGCTCAGTGAGGCCTTCATAAGATGCATCTCTCATTGAGAAAGAGCTACAGTGTGCTCTGTGCTCGGTTCTCAGGATTCTTTAGGCTCTGGGCTAGCTGGGGATGCTTAGAACATAAATCAGTTTTCGTCCTTATTTGTCTTGTCTCTTCTTTCGGTTTCAGACAGGGTGGAACTTTCCCTCTTTCATGAGAGATAGGTATTAGTACCAAATAAATAACTAAAGGCCATTCATTTAAAGAGGGCTAGTGTAGGTCACATGCACACACTCATTCTATCTCTAAGAGATGGTTTGTACCAATCTAGTATATGTTGGGACAAACATAAAAAAAACATTAAAAATAAACGCTAACTTCTTGGAAGTTTTACCAAAGAAATAAAGTGAACCGTTAAATTAATCATTGGAATCAGAATTACAATGTGCCTGCAGTGGAGAAACAAATAAAGGATTATCTTATTTAAACTACTCGTTAAATCAATGTTGATTGACAAAGAAGATCTTTTATTGTCACAACTGCTGGTCTTGGCCCATGTCTGACAAACATAGCACAGCTGTTAAATACGATAATATACTGTATACCCTATGAGATCACGGGAAAGCCGAACCGATAAGACTTATAAACTGTGACCATAAAGATGCTGATACCATTTTATATAAGGACATGTTCGTATGCAATTGATGCAATAAATCCGTGTGTCGATGATGCTTCAGGCACTTAAATTAATCAAAAAAAGAATCAATGACTGTTGAAAGATCTACATCGTTTTAGAAACCTCATTAATTATTCCTGCTAAAGCAGGCACTTGCACATTTGCTGCTTTGACAGCCGGATTACAAAAAAAAAAGAAACTTAACACATTCCATGTGGATGAATGTTTGGAGGGTGGGTCTCAGCCAGAAGGGACCATGTTAAATTTTGGTGCAAATCTCTTTATTTTTTCCCCTTTCTTTAATATCGTGAGATCGGGCAGTATAAGACGTTTTTCTCAGGAAATAATGGATGGATTTCGATTCAAAAAGGTTTTGGGATTGGTATCTATGAATGTGTGACATTTGTGCTGATCCAAATCCTTCAGTTTTAAAGATATTTGCTTCAACTCAAAGCTTTATGGTTATAAGGCTTTGAGTTTGTTTGAAGGTTTCTACGAATTACAGGGACTTTTTGTCCTTGGCGGGGATACGTGCTGTACCAAACGCATTTATAGTGGTAACTAGACTAACAGTGTTGTAACCCACAGCTAGGGTATATCCCCGAAAAGCCCCCAACCCCCACCGTTGTACGAATTAAATATGAAACTATACAGGACTGTTTTTCAAAAAACATATTTAATATTAAAGTTCCCCCTAGAGTTAAATATGATACATGTGAGATATATCTCCTCAAGTCGATTCATATGCACAGAATCTGGACAAAATCGGACCAATGATTGAGAAATGATGGCCTGAAAACTTTGAGACAAAGCTCCCTCTGGTGTTCGGAAACATGCAACTGAACTTCCTCGCACTAAGGTCTGTGAATGTCTAAAAGTTTGAATTTGAAACATGGCATAATTTTGGAGTCATCGCAATAAGATGAAAGATCTGTGACAATGACTTTTCGGAGATACAATTTATTTTTGGCAAGGTTCAACGCTGTGAACTTTGCCCGTGTTGGCGCTCATTTTCATGGAATTAATAATTTATCAGGTTTAGGAGATGTGGCTCATCAGGAAAGAGCTCAGTGTGTGTGAATAATGCAACTGTTGTAAAAATGAAGAAACGCCTGTAATCTACAGCGTGCATCACTTGTTTATGCAGCCCTCCTTAGGACATTGAACTGGCTTAAATTTTAGAGAAACTTAATCCTGTGTCGTCCAAAGACTCTCAGTGGTCCCCAGGAAAAAGGGGTATCATTTATTTTCATTCTGTACCATCTATTAATAAGAATGTGTGGTTATTTTAGTCTGTTGTATAAAACATGAACAATGTTAAAAGTAAAATTCTTATTAGAATAATATCCTTGGTCTTATTTGTTTCAATGTATCGGTCCTTGACATTTAACCCAAAAACTTTGACAGTAATGAGGAAGCTCACTTGTACGATCGTTGGTACATGTCACAAATAGTGAACACAAAAACATGTATGCGCCTGGATGTTGAAACAACATTTTGCATGGTTGGTCATCAGCAAAATGTCAATAGTGGGTGGTTGTAGACAGTCTCAGTTAGTTTGATCATTTCCTGTCCTAATGTATTAGCTGTTTTGTTTTTTTCACCATGACTTTGATGTTCAGTTCAACATTACATTTGTCCAAAATTAGTTTAGACAGCAATCAGTGTTTTTCCTCTCCAAACCAACTATATATAATACAACTATTACGGAGACGAAATTGTTGGAGCAACAATGCTTACGCACTCATGTGAGTTCTCTTTCTGTCTCACCGTTGAATTTTCTTTCCGCTCCTCTGATGTTCCATGAATTCACGGTCACCAATTGTTTAACGGTAACATGAATCAATAAAATCTGTTATCATTATTGATCAGTGAGAAACACTATCACAGTTGATGCACACGGCAGAAAAACCAATCAGCAACAAATTTAATCATGGAATTTCTATAACCTAACAGTATTTCCCCTCATATTCTTCACTTTCTATCCAACTCTCTTTGTCTTATGGATTAAATATGACATTCAACCACATGATTATCAAAAGATTCATCAATAGTTCCATTAATCATGACTAATAGCCAACATCAGCTCAATCAGGTCAATACGGGCTGCATATATTAAAATATACCATTGAGACAGGGACCAAATATCTCCTGAAAATTCACATTTTATAATCACTGTGAAATGAAAACATATTTATAAAACTCTAAATTTTTCCGTGACAGGACGGATATATTTCTTTTCATTCCCACGTACATTTTCTGCTTGCAGTTGGTTTATGAAAAGTTGTGGAGCTTGAGCAACATGCAATTCTAAGCTCAATGAAAAATCTCTACTTTTTTCTAAATTGTGAAGTCACTTAATGATGATTTTTTTTACCCTTATATTAATCTTATTTTGCCATCATGTGGGAGAACATATTGTCATTCTAACATCATCATTGTTAGAACAAACAAGTTGTGTCAGTCTGATCAAATAGATGATCTATTTGTTCAGACTGACACAGCTCCTAAAGAAATTGTACTTTATTTACCGAAGAACTTATGAACTCGGACTCTTGCCATCGGCAGTGTGTTTCTGTTTCTGTCACTGCTCTAACATGTTTATTAATCAACATGTTTGTCGAGCTTCAGGATCCTCCGCATCCTGAGATACAGATAGATGTAGCTGCAGCTCATCTGATCAGTTAGCTGAACGGCGGCAACTCCAAATAATAAACCACAACCTCATTTTAACAGTATTGTACTAAAAACATGCCGATTATCACCTGAACTCACGCGCTATCGTGCAGAAACTATGAGCTTACTGCAGACAGCGCTCCGAACTCCGGTGCGGGGAAACGAAGTCGGCTAAGCTACATGCTAACTGCTGCTAGTGTCAGTTAAAACGACTAGATGATAAAACTACCATTATCGTCGGACGCTCCTGAGGTAAAGAAAAATATATAACTACTTACGTTTTAGCTTAAAAACCTCATATCAGAGTCAGTTAGCCTGCAGGCTAATCAGGCTAATCTGTTGTGACTGCTGCTCCCGAAACTTCCTGATTCGGCTTCTTCTGTGGTTCTGACTTTGGACGTATTCATTAAACTGGTCTTCTTCCTCGATGTATATTGTCGGGTATTAACAGAGCCGACTTAAATGCGCCATCTACTGGACTGGAAACCTTTTAAATAATCAAACTATATTTAGAAATCTAATAGAAATAGAACAAACTTTATTAATTATAGGATGAAATAGAAAATATGCAAGATACACATTAAAGCAATATTAAAGACATATAAATATATATTTGTATATATATATATATATATATATGTGTGTGTGTGTGTGTCTGTAGATATAATATATGTATAAATGCGTACACATATATAAATAGACATATAATTAAATAAAGATAAATATATATATATATATATGATGAAAGAGTCCAAGAATGTTAAACAATGAACTTGACGTTACACCTGTACAAATTGTACAAATTGTACAAATTGCAAAATGCTTATGACAGATGAAAATAGATTTTTCACTTCAAGCGTGTCGAAACATTACATAAACCAACAGAAAGAAAAAATTTGGTGAATAAAATTATCAAACAGTTAAATATAGGTATATTTTGTAAACAAATAAAAATTTCTATCATATTGATATATTTCAGCAATTTTTGAAAAAAGACTTTTAACACCATTCATTTTGATTAAAGACAGACGTCCGGCATTTCTGAATCGTTATCTGTTAATACATTGTTTGGCAAAAAATAATGAATCTATTGTACATAATTTCTTTCTATCTTTTTTGTACGTAAACCTAATTCCAAGTTGAATACGTATATTATATATAAGTCACAAAACACACAAATGTTCTTGTTGAAGGTGAACCTTTTCTGCTCAGCAATGGGTAAATATCATTTAACATTTTAAAATCAAAGTCATCTACATCTGTATATGATTTGACAGCATCTGTGGCATCAACACATCGTAAAGTAACAAACTTTGACAATATTATCATCATTTCTTGTAGAATGATATTAAATTTAGTAACGAAATCTTTAAATTTGAGATTTCCCCTTAAATCCATCAGCCTACTGGACCGGAAATCATGCAGAAATAAAAAAAAAATAATAATAATAATAATTTTCCCTAAACCACAGCGCTGAAAGTTCCACGAGGACACTTTCCTCATGATTTGTTGTTTCGTCGTAAAACGTTCTTACGTTGCCAATCATGCTGTAATGTTGCACCCCCTTCATTTGTTGTAAAAGGATGTTCAGTTTGTTTCTATGTTTCCGAGACATTCTCTGGAAAACTGATGCTTTTTTTTTTACCCGATTACACGCTCTTTTTAACCATTTCAGTTTGTCTGACTGAAAAGGACCAATGCATCAATGTACAATCCACATATTACATGACTCCAAAGTATTAATGGCTGTTTCCACGCCATCACCATCCCACCTCCGATCTTGATGGACCACTAAGGACTATCTGGTAGGCCTACACACACACACACACACACACAAACGCACACAAACATACACACACAATGCCAACACAAAAACCTTAGTGTCAACCCGCAGTGTAAATGCATGGTTGACTCTAATTTCCTGTTTAATTGACAAAAGTTTTGACATAAAAGGAAAAAAAGAATAGGAAAAGCACTGAGCGTAAACCTCCACCAAGGGCCGAAACCTACCCCTGAAACTACCTTATTTCTTTCTCTCTCATTCTTTTCATTTAATCAGCATCTTATTTTATTCTCTGCGCCATACTCCTAGACTTTGAGCCGGGCATTGTCTTCAACAGACATTGTTGCATCATTTCCTGTTCCTCTCCAGTATAAAACATCAAGGGAACAAGGCACAACAGTCGCCAAGGTTTGGGAAAAATTCATGCAGGTTTCTCCATTCATGTCTGAGTTATCGCCAGCCACTAAATCTACCAAAAACTCCAACAAATTCCCTGAGTATCTCTCTCAGATACTCTGTAGCCGCTCATCTCCTGTCTCTTCCACTTCAGTGTCTCTGTTCAGCCCACTGAGACCCAGCTCCATCCCCAAGAGAACATCAAAGGAATCAAATGAACAAAGGCAGCAATAGCCACATTATGTCATCACTGCTCCAAACTTACTTATTATTTTTATTTTACTTTAAAAGCTCATGCAAATCCGTCCATTAAACAGGGAAACAATTAAGATATTAAATCAATAAATGTAATCAAATATGAAAATAAATCATTTTTCCAGAACATTTAACGCTTAAAGGGGTAAAAATGTATTACGTAAATATAATAAGAATCAAACCTGGCAATGCTGTACAGGCGAGGGATGCAACTTAGCGGTACTAGTAACTGTGTGCACAAACATCGTGCACAAACTTGTTACTTTTTCAAAATGTCAAGGGAAAACTTCTTTGATATGACTGAAATCTTATCTGTCGCTACATGAGGGCCTCATCATGAGACGTTTACACCTCAACCACTGAGTCACATTAGTCTCCATCCGGAAGAATTCCTTAATGCCACCAATGTCCTCGAGCTCATCCTCTACAGATTGCCAGTTTCATGCCAACTCCCCCCACCTGCATCTACACACACACACACATACACACACATTCTTTTGTTTCATTGTTTTGTAATCTTTTGAATGCCCAAGCTGAGAAAAAAACCCCAAACCCATACATCGTTACAATGAGGTTACATCCCTGCCCTCCTCCTTCTTCTTCTTCTTCTTCTCTGTGTCTCATTTTAACCATCCTGAACGTGCACACAGTACCCCCAGCGACTCGGTGACATCCCATCATCTCAGCCTGCCTCTTATATTCAACCTATCAACCTTGTGTTAATTCAAAATGACAAAAGGCCCTCGGGCAACTCGGTCTCTTCTTCCTATTGAAAAAACCAGATCCCCTCTCTCTGCTTTATTGTACAATCTGCTTAAGTTCAACATTTTCTTCCCGTCCATAACCACGCATAAACCACGTGTGATCCAGTCTATGTCCTACAGAGTCTTCTTTCCTTTGAGTGCTGCACCAACCAATCAGGTCTGACCTCTGCTCAGCAACAATGGCTGCCACTGTCTCTGCTGTTTACAGTCATAACTAGTCAGACAGCCTTTAAAGGAAACATATAAACACAAATTCACATACCGTTATCTTTTTTTTTTTCTTACATCGAAGGAATTAAATTATGATGCTGGGAAACACCTGATGCAGTTAAAGGGAACGCTAATTAAAATGTCCTTTTTCTGTTATTCATACAAAAAAGCAGTTTAAAATCTTTCTTGTCATACCGAATGTAAATTTGGAATCTGTAATTGTTGATGTTGAATTAATGTCCAACAAGCAGCAGTGAAAATGGTCATTATTTAATTATTATTCAAGAATATGTGTCGGCTAATAACAGTATCTGCTTCTTTTCTTCTTCCAATTAGCCTGAGGTATGACGCATGCGCACTAACGTGCCATTATCCACATGATCCCAAGCGGGTGTGAAGTTACAGGAAGTTACCAGAAAACTTCTTGTTTTTTACTCCAAAATAAAAGATGCATTTGAAATAAAAAATTCCTGGGAGAAAAGTAAAAGAATAGAAGACTAGGACATTAAAAATTTAAAAAATAATATCACAACAATAGATAGATAGATAGATAGATAGATAGATAGATAGATAGATAGATAGATAGAGTTCTTAAGTTAATGTGCCCATTGCAGAGGCCTTTGACATTGGACACAGGTCAGCATAATCACACTGACCTCTCTGAGGCTATGCAACCACGTAAGCACCAAGTTGTGATAAACTGTGTGTTCTGGCACATTTCTATCAAGAATCATCTTCAATATATCACCTTCAGGACAAAGTAGCACTTTGAGATTTGATACAAATGTAAAGCACGTTATAAATAATATATATTATTATGATTATTATTATTATTATTATTAATAAAATTGTCACTTGCTAGCTGTGTAACCCACTGACCCACTGACTACGATGGTGCCATCGTAGCAAGATAATGTATGGCACCTGTGAATAGTTACGATAATGTGTGGCTGATTGTTTATATTCTTAATTTAACTGCCGACCCTCCATCATTAACATTTGTTTGTCATTCTTTTGTATTTGTAGTTATTTTAACTGACTTAATTGTCTACTATTATTTTGAAATGATCTACCGGGGTCACGTTGTTCTGAGTATATGGCTTGATAGAGGGCGAAATTACAAATCCTACTATGGCAAAGCCAGGACCCGCCCTACTCTACCTGTGATTGGCTCACCTGATCGTCTCCTCCTAAACATAACCAATCATCACCCCTCATGAGTAAGCCTAACAACCAAGACAACAAGTATCAGCCAATCAGAGGCTCATTAAGGCGGGCCAATCCTTCAACGTAGTAGGATTGGAAATTTAGCTGTCAGGAGGTCAGAGGAGGAGAGAAAGGAGGAATGAATCATCAGGAGGAGACGGGCTGATGAGAGACAGAGGACATCTGATCTGATCCGAGGCCACTTGGATTTAAACAATCCTAACCCCTCTGTCACCCTCAGCCGGTCCCCAATCGGATCCCTGAGATACTCCTCTGTCTTCGTCTGTGTTATTCATCTGGTGTGAATGATGCCGGATCAGATCTCAGTGTGTGAGTTCCTGTCGGAGACCACCGAGGACTACAACTCCCCCACCACATCCAGCTTCACCACCCGGCTGCAGAGCTGCAGGAACACCGCGAGCATCCTGGAAGAGGTATGCCGCCTTTTCCAAACGCATCCACATATTATTCTCTCCCGACCTTTTTATGATAACCGTTCCCCTTTTTGATCAGAGATGGAGAAAACAGTTTGTTGAACTCCCTTTAACATTTCAGCTGATTTAATGTCTGACGACATAGCGCAATATACCATTCAATAATTAACAATGTGAATATACATATCATTAATAAAATACCTCCTTTAAAATTCGGCATACATTAAAACAATAATTTTTATTTCAGTAAAATCCAAAACCTAATAATTGCCGCCCTCTCCGTCGTCTTCCGCAGTGTGTTTTTGGTGGAGCGGGACTGCGGGGAAAACAAGCGAAACGATACTGAATGTTGACATGTCAGTAAAGGGCGCACATCACGATGGGTAACATGTACCCGATTTTAACTTCGATCAAAGATGGCACGAACATGAATGAGTAATTGTTTCAATATGCATTTCGTATTTTACAAATGATCAATTAAACCATAAATTGCAAGATTTCTGAATGGAGTTTGGCGACAGGAGAGGACGTCACCTTGAAGGCTCCATCAAGGAGCAGCAGCTGCAGCCTAGCTCCTGTGTTTATCTTAATTTAATAGTGTAGCTGAGACTATCTGTCAGTAGGGTAGTCTCTGATGTTAAAGTGATTCATTTCAAATATTTTTCGTGATGACTGCTGGATTCCTCTGCAGCAAGAAAATGAGAACAGCTGCAGTATCACTCTGAATATTAATGATGTTTATGAGCCGAGGTCAGAGGTCAACTACCATGAGCTTGTCACTGAGAAAATAATTGTCTTTATGTTTTACGTTACAGATCCATTAAATCATCCTCAATATTCATTTTCCATTAAAGGTTTTCAATAATAGGGTTAGAAGCACAAAATATAATTCTGTATATATATGTTATATATGTGTAGCACACGTTTTAACAATAAATCAAGATAATCCGCTAAGAATTGTGTCATATCCATCTATACAACAACTTGATGGTTCTGAGATGGGTTCCTGAGAGGTCAACAACTAAAATGGGAATAATTTTCCCTACGTATAATTCTACCCAGAATCAAAACATAATGACATAGTGTGTGACTGTACTGTGTAATTCTAAGAATGGTCCTGTCTTTCAAAACTATTCATGAAACGTTCTACACACATCATACAAAAGGGGTGCATCCTGCTTTTTAGGAAATGTATTTTATTTGTATTTGTCTTGTTTCCATGGATACAAGTTGAATTTCGTCTCTTTCTGTGAGCGGGACTCTGAACTGAGTTTTATAAGAGCAAAACTCAGAAACCGATCTCCAGAACTTTAAGGCTTGTTAGTTGTTCTTGGTTTGCTGTGTTACTCACCAAAAGCGCCTCAAGAGGAATATGGTTTTAAGGTGCGTTTTAAAGGGTGATTGTTGTACATGTGTAATAATGAGGTGGACGCACTATTATTTCTGATATGAAAAGTCTTCTTCTGTGTTTTTCTCTCAGTTATTTCTTTTTTTTTTCTTTTTCTGTGTCTGTTTATAGACCGGTTGGATTTGACTAAATTGCATTTCTCTCTGTCTTCCTATCTTCAGGCTCTGGACCAGGACCGCTCAGCTCTCCAGAAAGTGAAGAAGTCGGTTAAATCTATCTACAATTCAGGACAAGGTACAGTACAGATACGTCCTACGTACTCGCAGCAAATTTTATCGTAATCAATCGAGTAGTTTGTTTGATTCTGTTGATCAAAAAAAAATTCAATCGAATTTGAGTGATGCTGTGGCACCAAAACCTATCGGCGATGAGATTCTTCTAATGTCCAGATATCCAAAGGACGTTGATGTGGAAGTGGAGGACAAGCTCGTTGTAGTTGGATGTACGATAATAGGATAATAGTTATATGATAATAGTTGTATGATAGTTGTATAATAATAGTTACCTTGGTCAGGGTTGATAACGGAGGTTGATACTGTTTATTGTTGGCATTTTCTCGCATTAACCCTTTCATGTTCAACTGTTTGGTTTAACACAATCTGAGTCGCTACTTCTTATTTAAAAATAAGCCTGAACCTTTTTATAATATCACTCACTGGCTACGTGTTTATGTTAAAGAGTAATGGTCCAGGGATGGAGCCCTGGGTGACACCACATGTTAAATGGGCCACTGAGGAAGCGTTAACCACAGCTGTCGAGAAAGTCCTATTCCTTAACTAGGATTTTTTTTCATATTTCAGCGTGCGAGGATTAAACGGATTCATGTAACCTGATCCAAGCAAAAAAAAAAGTCGGATAAAAACAAACTTTACCGAAAGTATGTACCATTTTCCATGAAATACAAAATTTTTTCATGAAGTAATTTCATGTAAAAAATTATTTTACTGTATAAAAACATACTTGACCAAACGGTCTTTATTATAATTACTTTAGAGTATCTAAGATATTAAATGATAAATACCCCAAAGAAATAAAATATGATATTTCATACTTGGTGAAGACATTATTTGTATTACTTGTATTTAGTGAGTAAGTGAGTAGCACAATATCTAAAGAATCGGTGTTGGTTGGGAGGTAATTTGTGGGTTTTGGTACATTGTGCTACTCTCCCGGCCAGGTCACTCTTGGAAAGGAGATTTTTAATCTCAATATGGATTTTACCTGGTGAAATAAAGTACATAATAATCACAATACAACTTTTTGCCCATTTGACATTTGTGTGATTTATCCCTCTGTCTCGCTGAAGATAGGGTTAGGGTCATATAACTCCTCATCTTTATCGACTAACCCTTAACTCCCTCGAAGATCCGGTCTTTGTTGACTTCCGTCTTGTTTTACTTCTCACTTTCGTGAGTTAGTGACATCAGTGCTGGCTGAGGTCAGAGGTCAAACAGCTTTTAACCAGAGAGAGGAGGGACAAAAATGTACTCTTTGAAGAATCTGATAGATATTTTATGATGAAGAGGAGGAGGATTTTGTTGTTGCTGATGTCTTATTCGTTACTTTGGCGGTGGAGCAGAGCATGCTGGGAACCAGGAGAACTTCAGTCAGGCTCTGGACAGACTGGGAGGAAACAGCTCTGAACTGGGAGCGGCCTTCGTCAAGTTCTCCTGCCTCGTAAAAGAACTCGCTGCTCTGCTGAAGAACCTGGTCAGTCGGCTGTCAATCAAACCTCGAATCACCCATCAATCAAACCACACATCGATCAATAGTTTGAGCTGAGACGAAACTAAAGAATCACTTCCTGTCTCCTTCCAGCTGCAGAGCTTGAGTCATAACGTCGTCTTCACTCTGGACTCACTCTTAAAGGGAGATCTGAAGGGAGTAAAAGGGGTGAGACTCTCCTCGGTCTTATTTCATTATGCATTTTTTTTAACTGGTTTATATTAACTTGTAATTGTATGATCATTTAAACGCTAGAAATGAATGCACCTTTAACATGTTCCAACATTTGTGCTGTTTATTATTTCCTGTCTTCCACGTGTCTCACATAATTCATGTTATTATTACTGTAATTAATCTGCAAATTTGTATTCCATATTATTATAAATAATCTATATTTTCCATTAAACCTCTTTCATTTAAAAGTTTTTTATCATAAACTTGTGTATGTTGAGGGGACCTCAGCGTTCATTTTGTTTCCTTTTCTGCATTCAGGACCTGAAGAAGCCTTTCGATAAAGCCTGGAAGGACTACGAGACCAAGTTGTGAGTCAGTTTGACTTAAAACCGACACAAAACCTGAAACTGTCACATTTATTTTACCTTTGGTGCACATCCCTGAAAAGAAAGAGATATTATGGAATCGTCGTCGGCGCGTCCGCTGAAGATCCTTTGTGTTAGCGAGATAACTCAAAAAATTTTTTATCGATTTTGGGAAAGATAGATTTTAGATTCCTGACACTGGGGGGAAGATTATCTTTAAAGATTTTCGGACCATAATGTCCCAACCATTGGTCCACTTCAGTCCACATTTGGTGCATATGAATCGACTCGAGGAGATCTATCTTTTAAATATCCTGTTTCACCCTAGTAGTTCAGGTTTTACTCACTAGGGGGGGCTTTTAAAAACAAACAAAAAAAAAAACATGGTCTTTCAGGTCCGGTCCAATTTGGTCCGGATTTGGTACGTATGAATCGAGGAGTCCAATTTTACACTAATAGTTTATATTTAATTTATTAGGGGAAGATTATTTTTTGCAAAAAATACTGTGGACAAACTTTAAATTTAATTAGAGGAGTTCAGTCCAGGGGATCGGGGATAAACCTCTGCTGTCGGAATCGACATCGTAAGCCTCGTCGATCTTGTGAGAAACGCGTCCGTCGTCTCCAGCGGGTCCTTTTCTTTAGACTCAGATCAAAGCATCACCTGCGGATGAGCCGATAAACTGCCCTCAAGTGGATCACAGCAGCCTCCACAGTAACGCAGTGCTGCGTTCGCTCGTACGCAGTCACATGATGTTGTTGATGGGACAGAGGAGCGGGAGATGGTGGGGGCACACTGGTCCACTGGTCACCGATCACATCAGTCCTACAGGTGGAGGCCCGTCGGACTTTTAAAGGGAATGGGGGATTAATACTTATTGGTTTAATTCAAGATCATCAAAATCGAAACTTATGAGGAATTAATAGACTAATTACAACCTCACCGTGTCTCGTTCCGTACTTAGCGGCCAGATTATGTGCCGTTCAACAAGCACAGTCTAATTTTATTTTTATTTAACCAGGTTCTATCCTGTTGGCATCAGGCATCTCTTTTGAAAGGATGACTTGTTCAAGGAGGCAGCAGCTCACGTCCAAATTTAAACATAAAGACAAATGTACTGCCTGGAATTTGAAATGTATTCCAGGCTGTAGGAGCAGCAACTTTATTTGCTCTTTCCCCTAATTTGTGAATTAACATACAACAAGGCTGACCCTCACTGAAGAGGGCAGCCGTGTTGTATGCAAAATCTTGAGCCACCTCCTTCTAAAAGGTATTTAAAAATGGACACTCTTTATCCTTTTGCCATCCAAAGTACGTATTCATGCACACACACACACACACACACACACACACACACACACACACACACACACACACACACTAAGTGGTTGCTAACCTCAGCTGCATGAGACAAATTTGGTTGATGTGTCAGTCAGTTAATGATCTGCCTTTTGTTTTTTAAGAATTTGAATACTTGCAATGATGTCAGCAAAATCAGAACCCGGCCAGACAGAAACCCAGGCGGCTGCTGCTGCGGCACCGCGGTTGAGAAATGTTGACTAGCAGGAGGTTATTGGACTTTAGATTGTTGAAATAAGCAAATAAATAAATAGAATTAGGCCCTGAGAAAAATCCCCCAATCTCCTGTGTTGTGCAAGCAAAACACAGGGAAAGGAAAAAACCTTTAAAATACCCCAGAATGACCCATATTCTGCAACGGTAAAGTCAAAGTCAAAGTGTTTTATTGTCTTATGCAGAGTTCAAACTACGCTCTGAATGCAGCGCGGCATGAAACACAAATGTAAAGCTGAAGAAAAGAAAAATATGAAGTTTAGAAAAATATTATGTGTGTATTGACATACACTTTGTGCCATTTGATGAATGATTTGGTTAGTATGGTTTTTCTTTTTCAACATATTGTGTACGCAATTCCATAACCGATGTGCAACATCTTCATGCAGGCAGAACTTGACCCTTACAGATTCACTCTTGAAGTGGTTTTCCACTAATCGTTCTTCATAAATCTGATTGTCCGGATGATCATAATCACCACATGGATTATTCCTTTGGTCATAACTTACCTGTCCACACATTCCGTTAATGTCCCTTCAGAAGTTTTTGAGTAATTCTGACAGACAAACAAACCAACACCAGCCAAAAGATGGCAGAGATAATAGAATAAAAGAGGAGCTAGGATAGAACCCTGAGGGACGCCGAAGGAGTTCTCTGATAATGTTTTGTCTTCTGTTTATTGTTAAATTCCAATGTCAAGTACGACATTTTAAACAAAGCTGGGAAATAATTCTGTTATTTTTCACAGTCATTCCATCTTTCCTAGATGAGGTCACTGTAGACTGAACCTGACGACACGAGGAAGCGGTCCGGATCCTTTAATCACCTGTTTGCTTTCTTCCAGCACTAAAATCGAGAAGGAGAAGAGAGAAAACGCGAAACAACACGGGATGATCCGAACAGAAATCACCGGAGCTGAGATCGCTGAAGAGATGGAGAAAGAGAGGAGGCTGTTCCAGCTGCAGATGTGTGAGGTACGTCAGAGCCATGATGGCGCCCCCACAGGCTGTTAGCGGTCATTACAACCAGAATCACTTTTGGCGTAGATGGACTTGAGATAGACCTGCTCTCAGAGACTTGACCTTGAGACTTCTTTCAGTTGGCTTGAGTTCAACTTATTTTATCTTTATAGAGCTTAGGGTTATGATTAGAGTTCATGTCAATGTGACCTCTGACCTCACTGGGTTTACCCAAGACTAAACTTATACTGGTCTCACTTCTGGTCTTGCAGGTTCGACTTAAATCTTACCTTTGACCGGTCTGAATCTGAGACAAGAATCCAAATTATTTTATCCCCGGGTGACTTAACTTGTATGTATCGTACTTAATCCTCGTCGTTCATACTTTTACTCACTAGGGGGAGCTATTTTTATTGAAAACACCGTTTCTCGAACAGAAGACAAAAAACAATTCATGAATCGTCTTCAAATTTTATACCCACATAGGCATTAATGTGAGGAAGAACTGAATTGATTTTTTGAAAGACCGGTTATATGTTTCCGACACTAGGGGGAGCTTTATATCAAAATGTTTACAGGCCATCATTTCTCAACCATTGATCCGATTTAGTCCAACTGTGGTGCACATGAATCGTGTGAAGAAGATCTATCATGAATATATCATATTTCACTCTAACAGTTCATATTTAACTCATTAGGTGAGTTAGGTGAAAAACTCTGAGGTCATAACTTCCTAATTCATTTGAGAAGCTCAATCAGGGGGATTGCTTGCACAACGCAGGGGATTGGGGCCTTTGTCGGGGACGACAACAAGGGTATACAAGGGTATATAATTGTTTTAATAATTGTTTTAGTTTGTACATGTCACCTGACTTGAGATGTATCTCTGTATCTTGAGATGTAAGTCAGTTAACTTGAGTCAGGACTTGGACAGGAAATAGATTCTCTGGATTCACTTGAGAGGTAACTTCGACTTTTCTATATGAGGTCAAATTAAAACATAACATGCACCTTTTCCGGACTGAAATTCCTTGAAACTACTCAACTTTTGTTGCACATTTTGTTGAATTGATCGTAACCGATCGGCCATAACATTGTAATCACTGACATGTGACGTTGAAATAAGTCCCTTATCTTCTTACCGAGGCATAAATGGGGAAGCCAAAGGATCTGAGTGATATTGATAAAGACTAAACTGTGATGGCCACATGACTGGGTCAGTTCATCTCCAGTCCTGTAGGTCTGGTAGGGTGGTCCTTGTCTTCAAAGGTTTCGTGATTAAAAGTTAAGTGGAAATGACTTTGACTCGTGTCTCTTGATTTAGGATTGGACTTGGGATTTTAATTGACTTTGACTTATTTGGGAGTTGACTTGATTGACTTGGATCTGCCCTCAGAGACACAAGACTTTTATTTACATGACATTGACAAGGGATCAAGTGATTTGAGGTGTGACTTTGACTTGGACTTTGTGCTTATGTCACATCGACATCAGAATGTCTCATAGTGTCTCGGTGAGCAGGTTTGATTGACATCCACAAGTCTGATGGACAGCTCTGTGTCTTTGTGTCAAACAGTATCTGATCAAAGTCAACGAGATTAAAACCAAGAAGGGGGTGGACCTGCTGCAGAACCTCATCAAGTATTACCACGCTCAGTGCAAGTAAGAACAATGACTTTAACATGAGCTTTAAATCACACACTTTATTTTGAAAAACTCACCAAACTTCCTGTCCCATCTTCCTGTTTGCAGTTTTTTTCAGGATGGTCTGAAAACAGCCGACAAACTGAAGCAGTACATAGAGAAACTCGCCGCCGACCTGTTCACCGTAAGACGCTCATGTTATGTTCTCATTAATGAGCGCAGCGCCCCCTGCTGCTCAGGTGTGGTAACAGGTTTACATTCTGATGTCTCCACAGATCAAGCAGAGTCAGGATGAGGAAAAGAAGCAGCTGACTTCTCTCAGAGATCTCATCAAGAGCTCCCTTCAGCTGGACCAGAGAGAGGTACAGCACCTGGGAGGTTGGGGGCGGGGCTATGGGTATAAATAGAGGTTATGGTCAAATGCGCTTTTGCGTAGGAACTCGCCATCACGTTTTTTTTCAAATTTTCCGTCATGGTTTTCCTCCGCTTCATGTCGTGGTCCACCGAGGTCAGGGACAAGTTCCAGAAATAGGGGTAACAGGAGAGAGATTCATTATTTAAATATTATGTAATTAAACATGTGTGTGTAACTTTTGGAATAATTCCCCAAAACACATTTTTGAAGTCTATGCAAACCTTTTATCTACTCACTAATATATGAGGTCCTAGATTGGATGAAGGATACCTTCACGCTGATTGGCTGTTGTGTAACAGGTCATGTCCAGGAAAAATGATCTAATGTGTGAAAAAAAATTCTCAAAAATTGCGTACAAATCGTAGAAATCATACCACCTCTACCATCCCCCGCCTCCCTCATCTATTGACCTTTGACCTCTGTCTCTTTCTCTCACTCGCCCTCTCTGACTGAAGTCCAGGAGAGTAAGTGTGTGGAAATAAAAAACGATGCTGCATCCTCGTCTTTTCTGCATGAGCTCTCGTGGCATGAAAACGTCGAGTCTGTCACAAAATGGGATGTAGTTCAACATTTCTTGCAAAAAAAAAAAAAACCCGCCACGAAACAAAAACATGTTTTGCAAAGAGCCAACGACACACTGATAGACACGGCGTGCTTTAACAAACTAACTCAAGAGAGAGCGTCAGGCCTCGGGTTCTTCTTTTAAGTATCGCTTCCTACAGGATGCTCATGAGTGGTTGGCAACCACGTCTAATGTAGATCCGTGTTTGAAGTTATAGTCTTTCTTTTGGAAAACTGTTTCTTCAAATGAAGAAGAATCTTGATGTTGTTCATGAGCGATGGGAAAATGGAATCTGAGATGGATCGACGCTCTGATGTGTAATGAGGGCACTGCATTGTTCCATTGTCCTGAAGAAGGAGCTGTGAGAAGGCGAAATTTCTCGATTCACTAGTCAATCTTAAGTTCCGGTTTTTCCAACTCACCGATGGTCATAAGCTCTGAGTGCTGACCAAAGAAAGGAGATAGTGAGCTTCCGCCACACAACGGTGTCTCAGCCTTTAGAGCAGGTTACACAGAGATATGCCTCCAGAAGGACATCACCTGGAAAACCAATATTTATTTATTATCATTATTATTATTGCAATGGTTTATATCGGTACAGTGTGTCAAGCAAGCTACGCGTATCCTTTTAAAAAATGTGTTTTATTGTTTTTATGGCAGTGTCTTTTTCTTGAGAGATGAAATATCTCCTCTTGACTGGCTGCACATTAGAATCCCTCATCAGGAGCTGTTAACCATTACTGGGGTTAATGTTCCCACTATGACCCCAAATGGCTTGCTACATTGATGGATAGATGGATGGATAACCCAGAATGCATTTTTTTTTGTCGGCGGCTCATTGGAACTTTGCAAAAATATGTTTTTGTAGGAAAATTGACTCATTCTGTCGTGTTTCTTTAGTTTTAGTTGTTTAATTGAACGTGCACGAAGCCAGATCTGATATTCTGAAATAGTTCACGCTCCATATGTGTGTGTTTATCAGGACTCTCAGAGCAAACAGAGTGGTTACAGCATGCACCAGCTGCAGGGAAACAAGGAGTTTGGCAGCGAGAAGAGAGGATACCTACTGAAAAAGAGTGACGGGTACGGCGGTGTTAATAGGCCCCTTACTATATTTATCTGCATTCATTTGGTGTCTGTGTCCTGTAATGGTGTTTAAAAATGGCTGCCATTTCCTGTCGTGAAAAAAGGTTCATCGTTTTAACCTTCACCCTGTGTTCTCTCTCCGTCAGGCTCAGGAAGGTCTGGCAACGCAGGAAGTGTTCAGTGAAAAGCGGAATCCTCACTATTTCTCATGCTACAGTAAGTACTACACCTCCCATCATGCACTGCGCCAACGGCGGCGGGATTTGGTATGCATAGGTTGATTGAATTAAAATAAGAGATTTGAGATTGTTTTTCCCCTGAAAGAAAATATTCAGTATTATTCTCTTAAAAATGCAGTTAGCTGTTCATCTGGATATCAGAGTGAAGTTGTACGATGTATGAATCATAAGTGAAATATGAGAAATTAAGGTTTTTTCAATGAACAAAAAGATTTCAGGACATCATGTGGTTTGAAAGTGGTAGATGACGGTGCCCTGTGGAACACCAAATACATTTGTTTTGACTTTTTCTTCAGTGAATTTGTATTAACAAAATAAAATATTGCATTATGATAATTGTTATCAGCCGTGGAAACGCCCCCCCTACATTATTGAGTGAGGAAGAAAACATTTGGTTCTGCCATTGAATCCCCTCTACAATCCCCTCACCGCCATAATTTCTACTGCCCCGGGTTTGAACAGGCAGGGCTTTGTGACCTCAATCATCTGTACATAATCACGCAGATCACCCCACAACTTTGTTCTAAAAAGATCATTTTGGTTGTCACGGTTATCCCTGTGCCATATTCAGCACGAAATTGGAAAATTTTCATTCATTCCCGATTCAATTCCAAATTTCATGTTTTTTTCCGGGACCAGCCCCATCCTTCCACTCATTTAAGGTAGAAATTTATTTTATACTTTTTGTGTAATCCTTGCGCAAAACAATCCAACAACCAGAAACATAAAAACATATTATCGGGTCTCTTTAACAGTAAACTTTGCAGCATGAAGCTACAAGCTAGCAAAGTCACATCAAAGATATCTTGTTCTGTAAACTATCACCAGAGCTTCCGGTATTGAAACGAAGAAGTCAATAAAGAAGTTTAATTGTTTTACCTCTAATGTGGGCGGGGCTTAATAGCTATGACGGACACACTGAGAGGGTGAATTAGAGCTGAACACAGGAAGCACTCTGTCAGCTGAGTGGAGACACTGGTTTTAATGGAGTCTGTTAATGCTGCCACGTGTTTGGTTTCCGATGACAGGAAGGGATTTCTGCTGTTTGTCTGCAGTGTTTACCAGAAACATGTCAACAAATCAATACCACATTGCTGATTTTTTTATTTGATTAAATACAAATTCCATTAGACTATTTTAAAATTGATTGAATTAGTCTTATTTAGGTCTATTTGGCAGAGACATCCACTTCCTGTGTATCTGTTCTGGAGATGGATCTCCTCTCAGTTGCTTTTAATGAACTAACTTCCATTTGTCCTCATTTTAAACAATTTAAAAAATGTTCATTTGAGTTTTTGTCCTCACGATGTTGAATCTAAAATCTGTTGACATCTTAAATTTGTGAACTTTCACTTAATTCTACTTTAACAACGCACATTTAAATGCCACTCTCGTGCTTCAGAATTCAATTTATTTATTTATTTTCAGAAAAAGCACACTATTTTGTAGACTCAGTTTTGTGAATAAATTAATTTACTTTGCAGGTAACTTGTATTAGAATATTCCTTTTTATTCGGCACCATTTCTTGCCAGTGTTGGAAGTTAAATAGATCTTAAGTTGAATTTAAAATGGCCTTACAAGTTTTAAATTGAATTTGTTGCAACCTTCAGGGACAATGTTAAAGGTTTTTTATTTTTGTCTCCATTGAGGCACATTGATGATTTGTGAAATTGCGAAATTTCACAAGATTCATTACGAAAGATGATGAATGATAATTAGTTTATCAAAAAGTCTTTAGCGCTCAGACTCTTCAGGGAGATTGTGATTGAATGGTCTATGACTTGAGCAGCAGCATGGAGTATATCCCCTTTGGAGTTTGGATACTGGTGGTGGTGGCGGCCGATGACTGTGCTGAGGCTGATGAATCTGCGTGGACTAGAGAACTAGATGAATGGAGAGAGATTCATATTTATGACTTGCTGATGCATTCAAGAAGAATCTCAAATCAGAGGTTTGGGAGTCGGCTCCTGGGATGTGTGAAGGAAAAAAAACTCACTTTTTTGTTAATTGAATAAAAAATAAAAAAAAGCAGTGAGAGTTGTGATGGTTTGAAAGAGCCGGTACTGAATGCTGGTTGACCGTCTGTCTGTCCATCTGTCTGTCAGTCTAACAGACAGCCTGCCAGGTTGAACCTCCTCACCTGTCAGGTGAAGCCCAGCGCAGAAGACAAGAAATGCTTCGACCTCATCTCTCGTAAGTCTGTCTGCCGCCAATGCTCATACTGGATCTTGAATTGTGAACGGTGACTCAGGTCCTCTTCTTCATCGTGTCTTTACCATGCAGATAATCGGACGTACCACTTCCAGGCTGAAGACGAGGCAGAGTTTGTCAGGTGGAACATCACGTCACTTCCTCTTTATCCTGTGCTTCTTCATCCAACCAGAGACTCTGTGACTCTGCTGATTAATTGCATTCAAATTTCCCTTTGAACTGACACTGTGTGTGCGTGTGCGTGTGTGTGTGTGTGTGTGTGTGTTACAGCTGGGTGTCGGTGCTAACCAACAGTAAGGAGGAGGCCCTTAACATGGCATTTCAGCGCGGAGGTCAGAGTTCAGGGGTGGAGGAGGAGGAGGAGCTTACCAAGAGCATCATTGATGAGGTGTTGCGGTTGCAAGGCAACAACAGCTGCTGTGACTGTGGAGCCACAGGTGTGTGTGTGTGATGAGTGATGACATCAGACTGGCGATGACATCATTAAATAAAATGCGTGTGTGTTTTTAGATCCTCGCTGGATTTCCACAAACCTGGGCATTCTGACCTGCATCGAGTGTTCAGGGATCCACAGAGAGATGGGAGTCCACGTGTCCAGAATCCAGAGTCTGGAACTGGACAAACTGGGAACCTCGGAGCTGCTGGTAACCTCTCTGTCTCTCTGTCCAGTTTCCTGTCTGCTTTTTAGTTCTCTTTGTTTAATCCTTTCCTTCCATTCTCCCTTGTCAGCTTGCAAGGAATGTTGGGAACTGTAGTTTCAATGAAATCATGGAGGCTGGCCTACCGTCTCTCTCCGTGAAGCCGACACCCTCCAGCGACATGTGAGCGACTCGTCCACGCTGCACATAAACCAATCTACGTATGAAGTTCTGATAAGATGTCTAACCTTCCATTTCTGCAGGACGGCAAGGAAGGAGTTCATCAATGCCAAGTACATCGACCACAAGTTTACCAGGCGCACCATCTCCATGGCAAGCAGCGGACTGGACGATGTGTACGAAGCAGCGCAATCCAGAGACCTGCTGTCAATCATTCAGTTGTTTGCTGAGGGGGTGGAGCTTCTGCAGCCCCTCCCTGAACCAGGCAAGGTAGGTCGGATGCTAGAACTCTCAATCAATATTAGTGCATGTCCATCGACATTTGTTCTGTCAGTCGGTCTGTCCAGAGGTTTTTAGAGGACCTTGCAGGAGTTAAGTACTTTAAGTACTTCAAAAGAGTCTCATGGGAAACTTCATGTAAGGTCAGTTTTTTAGTTTTGAACCCAGAAGCAGACTCAGAGACCAGGTTTTAGGTTAGCTGTGAGTTTGTTGTTCTAAAGATGCGTATGGAGGAGGATGAGGATGACTGGGTCCGGCTGGGACTTGGGCTGTTCGAGTAGATGGTATCCCTGAGCTCAGACAACGAGGACAGCATTGGAAGTTTGGAAAGGGAAAAAGGCGGATCTCTGAGATAATCATCAGTAATAATCAGAAAAATAAGACCTCTAGAATCCAGCGCTAGCAGTTGGTCGGCTATTTAATCTGGTGGTCAGATGTCAGAGAGCGGGGGTAAATATTCTGCCTTGGATGAGGTGGTTGAGAACAGGTGTGGACCACAGCTTGGAGGCACGTCAACCGCTGTGTGAGGAGGTTCTAAGTGTCCAGTAGGAGAAGCTGGAACTTTAGGGGATTTTTCTGATGAGCATTAATGATTCATCAATGGAATGTTGTTAGAGGAGTCACCACAAAGGTCGTTTGCAGAAATTTCAAGAGGTAGTTCCCAGAAGGTTTGGAAACAATTGCGCCTTTTTTATTATATTTCTACAGAACAGTGAGGAGCAATGAAGGAGCATCAGTCCCAGCTTGAACAGGTTCTTATATTTGTGTTATATCTGTGTTTTAACTTTTTCCAGGAAGCTGGAGAGACAGCATTACATTACTGTGTTCGAACAGCTGATCAGTCTTCTCTCCACCTGATCGACTTCCTGGTGCAGAACAGGTACAAAACCGTCACATGATCACCTTCACATGGTCACCGTCACATGGTCTCTCAACAGTGTCCCGATCAGCATCAAGGCGTTCTTTATCATGGATTCTTTTTTTTTTCAGCATCGGATTTACTCTAATTAATAGCTGTAGGGAGATAAAATGATTTCAGAAATAATAATGGAATAATTTGTGTGTATATTGTATCCATCTTTTATTATATAGATTAAAAATCAGGATGGATCTTCCTCTAATGGAGTAATAAGATCAAATGCCTTTCCGGTCCACAAGATGGTGCTAAAGAGTATTTCTTTATGTTTCTGGGGAGGTCAGCGAAGTTTAACTAGAGAAAGTGGATTACACAAAGTCGAAGGTATTTCAGAATTCCTTTTGGATTTTTCATCAAGGAAGAGATGAAGGAGACACATTGGATTGTTCCATGTGTCTGAAATACTGCAATATGAGGGTTCACCTCACACGCCACCTCTCAGAGCGTTAGCCCAGGACAACAAAGCTAGCATTAAATTAGCGCTGCAGAAAAAAACAACCAGCAGTGGATTGGAAAACTAAGGCTTTTTTTTTTTTTGATCACCAAGACATTGAGAGTGTGTCTGTGCTGTATTATGTTTTCACAGATGGCACCATACCAGATCTCTGAGAGATGTTCAAACGCAAAGATCAGAATAGTTTGAGTACAGCAGAAAGGGTTTCAGAGACATACGTCTCCTGATCTCACTGCTCACTCACACAGCTCTAGACCAACTAGAGCTGATCTACAGAACTGTAATCGTCCACTCGTCCACACGTTTACATTCAGTTAGGCTGGGCTGGACTTCAATACAAACAGTTCAGTTTGTCAGGAGCAGAAACGTTTATGTACTGACGTGTTGGTCAGTCTGTCAACTTGCCGATCCAGTAAAGAACTAATTATTCGAAATTGATGAAAAGGCTGCAAACTTGAGACTGAGGACTGGTGTGTGTTTGTGTCTGCAGCGGTAACCTGGACGGACAGACAGACGGAGGAAACACGGCTCTGCATTACTGCTGTCTGTACAACAAAGCCCAGTGTGTGAAGCTGCTGCTGAGAGGAAAGCCTGACATCCACATCAGTAAGAAGGCGCTAACTTGAGCTAACCTGAGGCTAACTCAGTAAAAGGAGTCCATTCCAGGTGGAAACCAGCTAAGCTCCATCGTTCTGTTAAAATAAGCTGCTTCCGTCGTGTGTCTTCTCAGCCAATCAGAGTGGAGAGACGGCGCTGGACATCGCCCGCCGGATGAAGAACTCTCAGTGTGAAGAACCGGTAGGAGCCCGACTAGAACCGATCAGAACGCATGGATAAAAGTTAACTGTGAAGTTTCGAGGTGTTAAAGTGTTTCACATCAAACTTTGGTTTCTAGATCCACAATTTCACACTTTATCATTAACGGCATTTCCACTTGACCTTGACGGAATGTTTTGAGGAGCAGCTGAGATCATGAAGGAGTTAATACCAAGTTCTCCTTCCACAAAGACAGACACGGGACATTTTTCAAAACTTTACTCCATTCTCCCTCACAAGGTTCTGTGGAAGTTCTCTCCCAACACAAGAGGAACCTTGAGCTACAGGAGTGAAATGTGGATTGGTTGAACACCTGAGCCGAAGTAGCCTCCACCACAGATCCTTCATGGCAACGCGATAACAAATTATATAACAATTTCAAATTAATACCTTCATAGACCTTAGTGCGAGGAAGAACTGTAGTGATTTTCGGAAACGTCAGTAACATATGCTTGCTAGTAGGGGGAGCTTTATGTCCAAAATTCTTCAGGCTATAACTTCTCAATCTTGGATTTGAATTAGTCAAAATGTATATTTCATATTTTACTGTAATAGTTCATATTTTACCCAACAGGGGGCGTTTATTTACAAAAAGTACCGTTTTTCAGACTGTTTTCTGATCCGATTTAGTCCAAATTTGGTGAATACGAATTGACATGAGGAGATCGAACTTTCATATTGGATATATTACACTAATATTTCCTATTTTAATCTCTGGAGGGAACTCCTTTTTTCTCTTTTACAGAAAAACAATGTTCTTTGGACTGCATATTTAGTTTGAGGAGTTCAACCACTAGACCAGAGTGTAGACTCTTTCAGCTCAGAGGAGGAACAATAACCTCCTTAGTGAATTTCATGTCACCTTTTGTCTCTTTATCCTGATCCGCACTAAACGGGTTCTTTCTCGGCCATCCCTCCGCCAACTTTAGTGGAAATCCGTCCTGTAGTCTTTGCGTAACCCTGCAGAGAAGCACACGTGAACATCTTTCTCTCCGTCTCCCAGCTGGTGGAGGCGGTTTCAGGCCGGTTTAACCCTCATGTTCACGTTGAATATGACTGGAACCTCCGGCTGGACGAACTGGATGAGAGTGACGACGAACTGGATGACAAGGTGACACCGAGAGAACCACAAGAACAACTGATTAAGTCCTTTTTTCTGTGTGACTAATCACTTCCTGCTCCTCCTCCTGCAGCCCAGCCCCGTGAAGAAGGAGCGATCTCTGCGTCCTCAAAGCTTCTGTCCTTCCTCCAGTCTCTCCTCTCAGGAGAAGCATTCTTTACCGGCCTCCTTCACTCCTCCTCACAGGGACAAGCAGCGTCTCTCCTACGGAGCGTTTGCTAACCCCGTCTACAGCACCTCCTCTGAGAATCCTCCATCGCCCGGGCCTGACACCTCCGGACCTTCACCAGCTGCAAGGAGCCAGGGGAAAGGTACGAGTGAGGGCTTCAGGTGCAAACAGATTTAAGCTCCTAAGGTAGATGTTCAGGGGTTTCTGAAGGTGGTCCAGGGGATATTTGTGTTTGAATTAACGAAGAATGTTTTCCATAAAGCTTTGGGGGAGTTTCAGTGGAGTCCAGAAGATCCTGAGGAGGATTTTCAGAAGGCCTTGAAGGGTTCCTGGGTTTTTGAAGGCAGTAATGATGGCTGTTATTTGATCATTTAAGTTTATTGATCCTTTTTTTGAACTCACTGGATGTTTCATCTCAATCTGCCTTTCAATCTGTGCCTTTATGCTGCCGTATCGCTAGCTGAGTCCGTACCCAGTCAGCCGTTATTGGACTTTCTGGGTGGGAGTCCTGTAGTTTCTGAGATGATGAGCGCTGAATGTGGATCCAATAACGCAGCTAACGGATCCATGACATTGACTCTAATGGGAAATGAATGCCGGAGAGAAAATGGGAAATGGAAGAGAAAGTCCTGAAGATACCTGATTAGTGTGTTTAGTCCAAGGCTGAGCAGATTTCACACACTTAACTGTCATTGCTCAATAGATAACTGATAATTAAATCCCCGAAACTCTGGGGTATAATGGAATCGTCATCGCCGCCGCGTCCGCCGCAGATCCTTTAGTTCACGCAATAACTCAAAAATATTTTATTGACCACTTTCAAATTTTATACCCACGAAGACCTTTAGTGTGAGGAAGAACTGGAGTGATATTTGGAAAGATCTGTAGCGTATTTCCGACAGTTGGGGGAGCTTTATCTCCAGACGTTTTCGGGCCATAATTTCTAACCTTTTTTTACACTAAGGGGAGCTTCTTTAAGAAAACACTCTTTTTCGGATATAACGCAGTGGATTTTGGGGCTTTTCTGGGATATACCTTTGATTTTGGGGACAACAGTGTCGGCCTGGCTTTCAATAGAGCACTGTGATTTTCAGGGCAAGTAAAGAGTTGTGTTAATAATATAACTAATGCCGTTCCCACGATCAGACCTTCATCAAGTAATGTGAAGGGAAACTCGTCTCTAGAGACGAAGCCGCCGCAGGAACGCAGCAGCAAAGCGTGGAACGAGGTTTGAGCAAATCTAAATAATGAAATATAATGAATGGAAAAAGTGGTTCAACTCTGAAAAGATGAAACAATCTGACTTTAAGACCCGTGTAAATTCTGCCAGAAAAATATTACGCTTCATGCAAGAACGGGACACACGCCAGACGCGCTGAACCATGGGAAAACTACACTGGCAAGGTTTTTTTTGCCGATGTTGCATCTTTGTTTGATCCGCCCGTTAGTGTCGATCCAGAGCTCTCTCAGGCAGCCCGTCAGGTTCATAGGAAAGTTTTAACGGTTCCATAGTGAAATCTGAAGTCCTGCTGTGGTCTGGCATCACTAATGGATATCCTCTCCGTGTTCCAGAGTTACCAGAGGGAAAATATGTTTTAGAAGGTCTTTGAAAAGATTCCTGGAGTAATTCTTCGTGACTGTTAATCCTTTAATTAATGGGTCTCATTTTTTTTGTACAAAGCATCTTAAATGAACGATATATTGTGATTAATATGTACCAATGTACTATAATATGAACACTTACAGCTCGGCCTCCACTTCCTGAATTGACTCTTCGGTTAGTCCGACAGTAAAGGCTAAATAGATCATTTGAATCAAACCTGAAAAGTTGAATACTACTTTTTTTTTTAAATGCTTTTGAAAACTCATAATTAACTTGAATTGGTTCCCACCTTTAGGCTCTGCCACTGCTCCACCCACCTCCCTCCCCCTCACCTCTCAGACCAGTGGTGGAGGTAGCTCCACCCTGAAGAAGAGACCACCTCCCCCTCCGCCTGGACACAAGCGCACCCTATCCGACCCCCCCAGTCCAGTCCTGCAGGGCTCTGCTGGTAAAGGTAAGACTTCAGCAACTTGGTAAAATCCTGCATTCTAAACAAGTCCAACCTTTGACCCCTGGTGCAATTTTCTTGACACAGGAAGTGAGTTCACCCCCCCACCTGGAAGCAGAGCCAAGAAGTTTGAGGGAATCCAGCAGCAGCAGAGGTAGACATGAAACACTCTGAATGAATACTGGTGCAAACTGTGGTGAAGATAACCTTTGACCTTTCCCATCCTTCTCCAGTACGACATCCAGTAAGTCTACACTGGGACCCAGAGTTCTACCCAAACTACCTCAGAAAGGTGAGACAGATCTCTCTCTGGAGTTTAGAGAGGCTTCTGACGCTGTAAAAGTATGATGTGTTGATGGAGCAAAACCTTATCAATCATAGAAGAGGTTATCTTTTTTTTGTTCTTGGCTGTTCTTTGGTCCAGGTGATGGGCACCAAAGAACAGCCACGCTCATTTTGATGGGTCGTACTTGTTCTGCAAGCCAGCTACTTCCTGCCAGGAACCAGGTGAGCCTCTCTGGCTATATCGGTTAGCTGGCTACGGTCCCCTTCTTATTTTAACAACCCCGAACTGAGCTTTGCATCAGTATCAGGTTGTTAAGTTTAACAGGTGCAGATAGTAACACCACCAAAAGCCAAAAGCCAAAAGCCATTGGAACTGTGACTCCAGTGAGTCACAGTTCTTGTACTCTTGACTCATTGGACTGGATGATGAAGGTTTTCCATCCCGCATCAAACCCTCTGATTGTGATCATTTATAATTTTGATCACTTCTCTCTTTTCTTTCATGTCCCAGTGGCTCTAAGGAAGATTGACACCATCCACCTCCCTTCTGTGGACAAACCCAGCCAGTCTCCAGACCTCCTCCACAAGCCCTCCTCCTCCTCTTCCCAGCCGGACCCCCAGAAGTCTCCTCCTTTCATTGACGCCTCCCCAAAACCCCCCCTTACCCCGTTAGAATCCTCCCAGAGATCCCCATTACCTGAGAAGCCCCAGCTGTCTGACCTTCCCCCAAAGCCTCTCCTCAAAGACCTCCCACCCAAACCGCAGATCGCAGACCTTCCACCCAAGCCGGTGCTCAGCGAAAAGCCCAGCCCAGTTCCAGTTGCTACAGAAACGCAGGAATCGAAGCCGGCGGCGGCAGAGAGCCAAGTCTCCCTCCAGCAGGGAGAGATGTCCCCTCCATCTGCAGCTGAAGATGTTCCCGAGATGCCCGTCCCTCTGCCACGCAAAATCAACTCTGTGAGGGTCTCTTAGATGTTTACACCACACCCCAGTTTAAAGACGCTGAAATTAAGCGTCACCCTTTTTTTCTCTCTCTTTTCTCCAGTTCAAGAATAAAATGAGGAGGGTGAAAACGATCTACGACTGCCAGGCTGATAATGACGATGAATTGACATTTGCAGAGGGCGAAGTCATCATCGTCACCGGAGAGGAGGACCAGGAGTGGTGGGTAGGTAAACTTCACAGAAATGCTTTCAATCTACAACCTCTCTCCGACAATATGGGACCCTCACATGATGTCCCAGCACATAATTAAGACAAGTGTGTCCAGAACATCTCTTAACCACCCCCAACGACTCAATGCCTCTAACACCTCACTTGATGTTAAATACCTGACTCCCCACCTGTCAGAGGTGAAACATCTCCACTCAACAAGTCCAATGGTTTGGATTCAGCCTTCAAGGATTAAGGGACCCCGTGTCACAGGGTACCCACCCATCCTGGGAAACATGGAAAATGATTTGCCAATTGTCCAGTCATGGAAAACGAAAGGAAAAAGTAAAATGTCCCGGAAAATTATTTCTCCTACCTAGCATCTAGCTGGCGCAGCATTCCTCGCCGTCACGGTAAAATCAAGCTTTAAAAAAAGAAAATAAATTTGCATGTTTGTTCAGCTTTGCCGCTACCTGAGTGAGACCCACAGACAGGAAGAAGTGAGTCAGAGGGAAAGTCATTTCAAATGACGCGGTCTGGAAATGAGAAAAGAAGGCAGCGAAAAACTGAGGTCTTTATCCAAATTGGGCAGACTTACATGTTCATTCTACTCGCCGGTGATTGAAAAACTGTCTCAAACACGAGACCCATGTTATCATTTAAGGCCGCAATGTGAACAAACACCAGACTAACGTTACTGGAGACTAATGATCTTAAACTTGACCATAAGAAATCACCAACTGGTCTTAGTTATTAGCAGTAATTGCTGTAATCCGCCTATATCAATAGCTACATTTTTGACAAGGCTACTTGTTTAACTTTGCAGTGGTTTTAATATTATTTAAGAGTTATACCCCATGTACATTTTTGTATGCAAGTAGTTTGCTGCCCACACAGCCAAGACCCTCACTGCACGTTACTGGGCGAGAATGTAAACATGTTGATTCTTCAAATCTTTGTAAATGCGCTTGGGTATTATTCAACCGAAGAATTCTTATTGCTAACGTTGGTTAGCATAAGTGAATGGGATTTAACATGGCGACATTAGCATCACAGCTATCAATCGATCAGATTTTTATTTTCGTAGCGCCTTTCAAACACTGACACATCTCCAAAGCATGTGGGCACGGGGGGGACGTATATAATTAGTATGTGCCGTGATAACCTGCCATACTGCAGAGACTAGATCATCACGGAAAATGTCCTGGAAAAGGATTCAAAGAAGAAAGTGGGAACCCTACCCCGGGAATAGCTTCTCTTGAATGATCCTAACAGGGATACCTGGTGCTTTTGGTTGAACCATTCAAGGGAGCTGGGCTTACAAAGAGAAAGGGGTTCTCTTCCAAGGTTTCTGCCTGAAAAAAGGCAGCATTTCCTCTCTCCTGTTAGCAAGTGCTTGTTCGCCTGGGCACAGTGGCTGGGTCTAGGTCTCTGGAAATTATAGATCATGGTCTAGACTTGCTTTGTATGGAAAATGTCGTGTGAAAACTTTTATGGTTTGATTTTGCAAATCAATCTGGCATGTTTTTTCTGATGTTGTCTATCAAACATAAAACCTGCTGTGATCTGAGCCATATTCAGAATGCTTTGCTTTTTTTCAGATCGGACACATCGAGGGACATCCAGAGAGGAAAGGCGTCTTCCCCATGTCGTTTGTTCACAACCTCTGTGATTGACAGCCACAGATATGAAGACTAGTCGTTCGCCAACTGGCTAATTTCACCCAGGTGACAGTGGGCGGACTCTTGTCAGTGAAATCCGAGCTGCTCTCCATTAGGAAGGAAGGAAGGAAGGAAGGAGTCTAAGGAGTCATCGCTGTAAATATACTTTATAACACTGCCTAACAGTTTTACCATAGCAACCCAGCATGCAGGCATGCCGTAGCAAACAAGTCTACAGAGAAGGTAGAGGCCCAGGTGAGAGCGGAGGGTTGGTCAAATCTGAGGGACCATAAAAATGCTGCCCTCTGCTGGCCAAGCAGCTCATCACACCACCAGCCAACAACAGAAGCACAAGAACGTGAAGAAGCACAACTTGAATGAATGAATCATCCAACATTACAGTTTCTATCATCCTAAAAGAAATCTTCTTCCTTTAGTCCGACTAAATCAGAGAGATCGCTTTCTAATCTGTTGCCGATCATGGGAGGAGGAGCCTATCCCGGCTCACATCGGGCAGCTATGAGATACGCCGGGATATGTAACGCGAGTAGAGTACCAGCCAGTTTTGAACTAGTGCAAGTGGGTGGAACTCGGTAAATCAGATTTGGACAAAAATCTGTTGTAAATAGCAGCTTTGCGTCAGAGGAAGAGGCTCTTTAGAGAGCTAGGAGCACCTGGAGAAACTGATTTTACTACTCAACCTGGATAACTGGATGAAAATGAAGAAACGAATGGACTTAAGGACTAAATAAGAATCAAGAAATCATATATATAACAAACAAGAAGATGCAGCAAAACACCACTGCAGCATCCAGTCGGAACATTCATCACCTGTCACCTGTCTGTTCAACAGTGACTGAATACTTTAATATTTTTCCCCGAATAATACTCAATTCACATACTATTAGTTTCATCCTCAAGTTTCAGGTATAAAAAAAAAACATCTCATATGATGTATTAGTGTACAAAAGTGCATGCTGGTGGGAAATTTCAGACAGCGTAGGTGACTGGCTGTGTGTTGAGTCTAATGCTCATGAAGATGCTAAGCTAACATCGCCAAAACCTCAGCCGTGTCTCAATTTAGGGTTTGCATACTTGAAAAAGCTGCATTTGAAGTTCCAATGAGTCACAGTGGCGCAGTAAGGATGTTCCATTTCAGTTGAAAAGGTGTGGCCTTCTTCTGAAGGACTCAGCCATTAAATGGTTACGTTTGGATTGTTATTTTCAGAAATAGTCTTAAAGACTCCCACCTAGTAGCTGAGAAAAGAAAGCTAACCATCTCAAATTAATTTAATCTATAAAGGCAGAGAGCTAGCTGGTATGATTGAGAGAAGGAGGGTAGATTTAGTTTGTATCCAAGAGACCAGGTGGGAAGGCAGCAAGGCTAGAAGCATAGAAGGAGGGCACATCGTTTTTTACATATTGGTAGAAGGATGCAGGAGATAGAGCTGCCCGGCAGGAAAAAATACAAAATTTAATTACAACTATTTCGAACTGAACAGCTCTTATTTCTTCTTCTTCTATATAGATCTTACCACAATGATTTTAAATATGACTACTCACTAACAAAGCGACCCAAAGTGAGAAAAAGAGTAAAGTATGATATATAAAGGATAAATCTCATTGAGTCGATGCACCAAGTTTGGACTAAATCGGACAAATGGTTAGGATGAAAAGTTTGGAAAAACTGGGTTTTACGTAATAAGATAGCTCCCCCTAGTGAGTAAAACACAATATATATATATATATATATATATATATATATATATATATACGGTAGATCACCTAAACTCGATTTATGTGCACCAAATTTGGACTGAATTGGACCGACGGTTGAGAAATGGCGCGAAAACGTATGTAAATAAAGCTCCGTCTATTTGAAAAAATATATACCTGACTTTTCCCAAAATCAATCCAGTTCTCCATCGCACTTAAGTCTACGTGGGTAGAAAATTTGAAAATGATCCATTGAATAGATTTTGAGTTATTGCATTAACACAAAGGATCCGCATCGGCTACGATGAGGATTCCATAACACCTCTGACTTTTTGGGGAAATAATAATTGGACCATTAGCTGTCTACAATGGTCACGCATTAGGGTGCAGCCTGGGAACTGAGACACGGCCAGTATCTAACAAACAAACCCCGGTTATCTCCGTCTACAACTTCACCAACCAGCTGATCAATCACACGATCAAGTTATTGATGCCTCGAGTTTTCACGGAGGGTTCAACTCTGCATCGAGGAGCAGAGCACTGCCTGCGGGCATGCTAACATTAGCTGCAGCTGCTTTCACGCTTCTAAACATGGTGCTCTCCTCATTTTTTGGATATAGTCAGACGTTTGACCAGGTGTGTCCTCAGATCGGACGTGTTGTCCTGGCCAGCTTTGCATGATAACCATTAAAATGTCATCCCGTGTCCACGAAGGTCTGATGTCCACACAACCCCAAAAACGTAACGACTGCCTGTATATTTAATGGATTCATTATCTTCAATCCAGTTCCTGTTCACCCTGTTTCGTTGCTCAAATACAACAAACGGAGGAGTTCTATTCCTCCATTGTGGATCCATTTTCTAGTGTACATGTATATTTGTGGATGCATGATTATAGTTTGTGAAGAAGAGCCGCCGTGATCCACATCTGTGTGGGATTACAATCAAAGCGTTGCACAGACAACCACTCCCAGCTGCAGGCTCCAGTTAACCTGCATGTGTTTTCACTGTGGGGAGGAACTCCCAGAGACATGAGACCGGATTCAAACCTGGACCTTCAAACCACTGAGCCACTGTTACAGTCAGTATAACTGCTATCTCCTGCTTTATCCAAGTGTCATGCAAACAAAAGAAGAAGAAAAAAAAAAGTGAGACAGCGTGACACTTCCTTCCCTTCAGATTCCTCAAATGTCCCCAGAGCTGATTCTGTAGTAAACTCTTAACTACATTTACTGTATCTAAGTGTATAAAACACAAACGTGTATCTATGTACATACTGTACACACCCGTCAACTGTGTCTTATTCTGTCCAGAACCTGATCAATCCAGTTTCTAATCAGCTTTGTCCTGAGTTCTGTTTCTCTCTGTTCTTCGTGCTTGACTGCTCTTTCCAAAAAGAGAGAGATAATGAGTTCTGTTTAAGTTAACTCTGCGGCTCAGAGAGCACTGCTGTAGGAAGCATCCAATCAAAGGTTTAAATGTTACCAATAATAAGCCTCTAATTAAAAAACATGTACAAACCAGAGTGGATCTGCAGCATCTGCAACCGTTCTACTGAACTCTTCCAGTTTTTAATTTCTGCTTTAAGGATTACAATGTCACTTCCTGTGTCCACTGTGTGGCGCAAGAGAAAACCCACAAATTTAAAATTCTTGTCCAATAAACAATATGGGAGAGAATCAGGGCCACATTTTCCCTGATTCTCTCCCATAGAATTTATTCTGAGAATAAATTCTGAATTTATTCTCAGAATTTAAAATCAGAGTTTAAATCAGAATGGTGACTTCATTTTAAGGAAGAATTGTGACTTTATATTCAGAATTCTGATTTTAAACTAAGAATTTTGAGAAAAAAAATCACCATGAAGCCCTATTCTGAGTTTAAAGTTAAAATTCTGAGTTTAAAGTCTGTATTCTGGGATTAAAGTCAGAATTCTGTGTTTTATGATGGAATCCCACCTCAAAAAACGGCACATAGTTATATGTGGCCCTAATCCTCTTCTGTAATTTAATGTGTAAACCAAACGATGAAAGTTGACCTCAAACAGCTGTTTGTCACTAAACTCTTACTCTCTGTTGCCAGCATTTGTGCTATCACAACAACTGAATATTTTTTCGTGTAGATGTCTTCGGGTCTGGAGTTTGGCAGAGATCAGGCCATAGACATTGAATTGAATCTACTTCCTGTTTAATGGAAAAATACAAAATTCAGCATGGACACACCTTTGTAACACTCATCATACCTCACTAACATATGAATTTCTACACATTATATAATTTTCTGAGCCCCTGTATAAAATAATAAAATGTAAAGGCTTAATCAACCCCGTGAATCTTCAAAAGGTTTGATATTTTCTTAAATGGTTACATTATTTGTGTGTTCATCAAAGAATATATCTGGGGTTTTTTCTGTACATTCATCCAAATTGATTGTCGATTAAATGTTGTCTGCCCTTTGTTTCTGTATAAACAGGCCTATAAATAAAGTTAAAAGTGAAACACTGTACTCAGTCTACTCATTCCATCCCTGAACGACAGATTAATCTGAAAGCTTCTACAGGAGACTGTTAGAAATCTGCAGCATTAAAGGAGACAAGTGAGAGTAGTTTTTAAATTAAAGGACAAATGACAGCTCAAAGTCTGGAGTAAATGATAATCAAACCAGAAGAAAAGAAAGTATTAATTTGGTGGGAAAATTAGATAATATTTTTTTAATATAAGAAAATTATTTCGTGTGATTTGGTTAAATCAAAAAGATAATGTATAATATCTAAATCTGCGTATCTCTGCACGAGTCAATTGATCATCCCGGCCTGTAGGTTGCGGTACGGAGGCAGACAGACGCTCTACCATTGAGGCTCCTGATAATTAATTCGGCACAAAGTTCACGAAGAACGAAATCTTTTAAAAGGACCTGTATAAAATTCCCTTTTTATTTTTCAAACATTAAAAAAAAAAATCTACAATTTAATAATCCAACACCCCTCCCACCTCCTCCTGCTCCCACACCTGTAGAGTTTCACTCCGGGGGTAGGACAGGTGTATCGGTCATTAACTGTGCTCGCGCCACCGCTCTGTGGGAAGGGACCGGTGAGTCGGGAGATCCGAGCGGGAGAAGGTGTGCTCTCAGCGGTGACGATGTCATGTGGATGCGGACTGCTGTGTTTGCGGATACGCCGTCCTCGAGCCGTTGATTAGCGTCGCGACAGGCCGGGAAGGGAGACCGGAGACCTGATGACTTTCGGAGCACTTTGATTCTTCCTTTTGGAGCCTAAAGCAACCGGACGGACAGTCTCATCATCCGCTTCTCCATCTATGTCGGCGGCTGGCCGACTGGTCCCCGGACCCCAGTCCTCTGCCTCTCTGCCCGTTCGGCATCTGGATCCGGACCAGGTTGAAGTCTGGAGGGTCGATTAGCAGAAATGGGACGCTAAACATAGACTGAATGTTGTGTAAAATGCGCAAAATAAAAAGGATTATTCTGCGTGTAAAGTAGTTTTTCAAGCGGATTTGGCTGGTGTTTTAGCGGGTGTCTCTGGTTTCATCCTCCGCCTTTGTCCTCATGTTTTCCCCCGGAGTTCCTCCCCCTGCGGCGCTGGGCGGAGTTTCATACCGGACTAGACGCTCCTTTTGTCGGATTCGTTTCGACCTGACTCCCCGGGGTTTACGGCTGAAAAACACACACTTAGAAAGTCAAGAAATAAACCATACGACCACAGTGGTGTGCAGTAGTAACCCGGGTTTCTGTCTGAATCTAAAGGTAAGCAGTAAGCTGTGTTTTTAAGCATATTTCTGTGTTTTTATAGTCGTTTGTCCCCGAGTCACTGTAACATTCATGGCGGCTTCGCAGTGAAGGCTTCTGGGGCAGCAGCAAGTCATCCAGCCCGCTCAGCACCGAAACCATTCAATTTAGCCATTTAGCAGTGGAGATTTTCACAGACAAGCATTAAGTAATTTTTTTATTTTTCAGCAAACGACATATATGTCGACATATGTTATAATTTTAGCATTTTTGTGCTATATGGAGCGATTATCTGTTGCACGTGTGAAGCTGAACCGCTGCTATATGTTAGAAATCCATTACATCTGATTCATATTTGTATTTTCTTATTTATTCCACTGCCATTTTGCACAATTAGCCATGGAAATGTGAACGTTAGCTCGAGACTCGAGTAGCCCTGTGCGTGCCAGCGGAAGCTACGTGGTGACTCCTACCGTAGGACGGACGCCATTACTGGGGCAGCCGGATCCTGACGGCCCGCCGCCTTCACGTAAATGCAATTCCGAGAATATCGCGGCAGTGTACTCAACAGACTAATTATCGCCAGACGATTTTTGAACGAGTCCAGAGACTATCAACGCACAGCGGAATATATTTGTTTCAAAGAATATAATTGACATAGTTTCTATGGTGAGTAGGACACGTAAACAAACACCGCGCAACACTTTATTCCCACAAACTGTTGATTTAGTCGATCCAAGCTGCTCTCTACCGCCCTCAGTGCCTTACTCTGGAAAGTTTTGTTAAACTAAAACAGCTGCAAAATGTGTTTGGATCCATGCCGAATAGAAGAGTTAATGGTTAAGACTCGCACAGTGTGTGTGCTGAAAGATTATATATATATATGCTTCTTTTTTTTTAAAAACCCAACTTAAATTCCCATTTTTCTACACGGAGTTAGGTGACATTTTGAGCTATACTCCTGACTGACATGTAAATGTGTTAAAAAAAAACTCAAAACCAGCTCCTCTCAAGTTCCTCTACACTGTAAAGCATTCAGTAGGGACCAGGGTTAAAGTCTGAACCTAAAGATCCAATGTGCTGAAAAAGAATTACAGATACAAACTCCTAATCGTCTCCTAGGCTTAATTTGACCTTGTCAGCAGGCCAAAGAGCGACAGCCGGCTAAAGATTGCCTCGGCCAGTCAGTCAGAGTCACAACAGGCTGGGATCTTGCAAAACATTTTGTCTATATAAGTCCAGAGATTTCAACAACTGAGATGATTATGCGCTAAAGTAAAATGATAATGCTAAATTCTAATGCCTCAGTGCAGATTACAAGTCATGCATTTGAAATGAATGGGTGTAGAAAGGGGCAGAAAATGAAAAGTAGATTAGAGATAAGTGAAAAAATACCACCCCCTCCTGATTTCTTCTCTGTGCATATTTTGCTAATTTGTGTTGGTTCCTCAAATAAAATTCCAAATCAAAGAAAGGCAACCTAATGAGACACGAAATAGAAGTTTTTTTAAAATTATAATTTTATTTATTAAATTGAAAAGGTACCAACTGGGCCAGTTGGTATTAGAACAAAGTTTTTCCTCCTTTGGAACTAAATCCACTCAACATATCCTCATTTAGATAGACCATTTTCAGAATCAAGAAGTTGGCCCCTAAGCCTCAAAAGTGGTACCCTATGCCAAAACCAAAAGTAATTCCAGAAAAGAAGAGGAAGAAGGGGATTGAAATTCATCAGTCTTTGAAGGGTTCCAAAGCTATTTCTAATGCTCTGGGACTCCGCCGCAGATCCACAGTGAGACACATCGTATGCAGATGTTGAGGACCCGGAACGTTAATGAACCTTCACAGAAGTGACTGAGGATCCAAAGGTCCTCAAGAACCTGTTGAAGGCTCATTTGTAAACTCACAAAAGATCCACAGCAAACCTCCAAGGGAGTGCATGTCTCTCATATTGATAAAGGTCGGACTTTATGGCTCCAATATTCCACTGGGCAAAAATGGCATCTATAGAAAACCGGCAATGAGAATGCATTTGCTAATTCCAAAGAACCTTGAGGCTTGTCTGCGTTTTACTACAACCGACCTTGATGTCCCTCAGGGAGAGTATTCAAGGTGAGCTGTTTGGAAGGCTTGGGTCCTGTCGCATCTGGTGTAAACCAAAGACAGCATTCCACGAAAACAATATTAGACCTCCGGTCAAATATGGAGGAGGCTGTGGAATGTTGTGCAGATGCTTTACAGCTTCTGTTACTGCAGTTCTGCAATGAGGAATGGGCCAAAATTCCGCCACAGCAATGCCAGAACCTGATCTCAAGTTATCAGAAGTGTTTGGTTGCAGTAGTTGCTGCCAAGGGCACCACTAGCTGCTAATTTCAGGGGGTGAATACTTTATGTCACACGGCTTTAAATAAAGTTATTCAAAACTTGTATTTTGTGTTTATTCGGGTTGCCTTTATTTTATGTTAGATTTTGTTTGAAGTTGTTTAGTATTAAAAACACAAAAATGGAAGAAATCAAGAGGGGGTCTAATACCTTTTTCAAACCACTGTAGCTCATGCAACAACATGAAGTTGTTTGAATTTAATTAAATTGTCTTCCACCACTGGTGGAAGACAAGTACAATGAAATATTTTCAACTTTAAGTTGAAAATATTTCATTTTGTAAGGTATTTTTTAGAATTTCCTATGTTTTTGTTATCTAATCATGTACTGTCAAAAAACAAATTGTTGATTAACTTAAATTAAAACTAAACTAGTTAAATCAAATCAGGCATTTTTAGTCTGACATTTTAATTTAAAACTAAATATTTAATTTAATTGTGTCACTAGTAGACCTCTTTTAAAAAAAAAAAAAATTCGCTTTTTACAGTGTGTTTTGTTTGAAAACGCAGCAGGAATAAAATAATGTCAATTTTGTGTACTGATAATAAACAAATTTAAATGTACAGTTTTAGGTTTTTTGATGGTCAAACCATGAAAACATTTCCAAAGCTGGGATCTTACTTTTTTTTTAATATGCTTTTGGAGTTTAATCATGCACTGTTAAAAAAAAATTATGTATAAAGTCAAAAGACATTACTTCAGCTAGCAACCTAAATGAAGTATTATTGAGTCTTAACTTTTTTATTAAGTCGTGAATTCTTAATTTAAAAGAGTTTTCCCAGTTGAATAAATGTTTTTATTCCCAATTATATAACAATTCTCTTTTTAAAGTGTAGTTACCATGACATAGAAAAAAAAACTTTTGACACCACTTCAGGACACAAAAATTTAGTGAAAAAATAAAGAGTTGTAACTGAAGTCTGCTCTGGATCTGAAGCGTGACAGAATAGAACCCGCTCCTTCATCTCCCTCCTCTCTTGGTTTGTGGCGGCAGATAATAAACAGATGAGCTCTCTCCAACGTGATGAAGACCACATTTCTCTGCTTAGAATGCACTTTAAAGCCAGAATGCGGCCTCAAGGTCAGCAGTGTTAGATAACAAGAAAAAAACTGAACCATGATGAATACGTATATTTAGTGTTATTTATTTTATACAGGATCAGTCTAAATGCTGGGACGTCTTTAGTCCACCATCAATAAATAATGTCTGTGTGTTTAGACGAAGGAGGAGGCGGCGTCTTCTCCGTCAGTCGCCGCAGGATGAACGGCAGTAGCAGCGTCTCCAGAGCTCAGAGGCTCAAGAGCGAGCCAGGTAACTACGACCTGCTGTGACGTCATCACCACCTGACGGAATCTACCTCCAAGAGCGTAGACCACCATCTAGGGGACGGAGGGCGGTTTTCCGCTCGAAAGGAATTATTTCAATTATAATCATCTAATTCAAAATGTGAATTTAATACATCACCTTTTGATGTTCATGTATCCTGCTATGTGCTCTGAAACGCTGCATAGCTTAGACATAAGTCACAGCCACGCCCACTTTAGGATCCAAAAAGCAAGTGATACAAAGGTTCACTGGTCCTGGTTCTATTCATATGCATGTTGTTACTTACTGCAGCTGTGGAAGCAGAGAGTGGCCATAGCGGCAGATTTTTGTATTTGGCCGACATTTTTTGTGAAGATAACCAGTTAATTATCCCATTATCACGATAAAACAAGCACTTATTTTGCCGTTGCCATGCCGAAACCGCAAGCATGACCTGGAAGGTAAACAAAGCTCTTAAAAAAATTATCCTAACAGCGGATGAAATCAACAAATGTTAAAATGCACAGTTTCCAAAGCCTCTGTAATCTTGGTGTATTATTCTTGCTTAAAAAAAACTTTTATCCACCAATGGAAAAACGTGCATTTTAACAACGGCGACGTGTAAACGGCTGTCAAAGAGCAGCTATCAACGCAATTCCTGTTCAACCTTGATTGACTTGAAACAGAATCTCACGCGTTTATCAGTACAGGAAACAATGTCGATTAACCCTGAATCAGATGACCGCACAACCCAGAAGTTAAGCGAAACGTAACAAATATGTGAAACGGCAGATGATTTTTGGCGTGAATCAGTTAACAGAGCTACGAGATTCCCGTCTCTGTTGTACATTCAGAAAATAGAAAACGATCCAAATAAAATATCTGCCACCATGGCCGTTCTTGGCTTCCATACCAAAGCTGTTCCACAGTCTGCGCTTTAATTTGTTCAGTATATGAAGAGTGGGGTTGGTACCTAAATTCACCAGAAAGTGGCAGTACCTAATGCAATGTAAACAAAAAACTGTGGATGCTGATGATTGGTCGAATCATCAGCCAATCAAATATAGCAAGTGCAGGTTATTGGACCGATATCAATTATTACCGAGATCTTTGCCAAACTGTGACGCTGTACTCACCCAGAAAGAAAAACAATGGGAAAAGTTATTTGCTTGTATATAGTTTTTCTTTGGCCCATTTAATAATTTAATATGTTAAACACTCTAAATTTACCATAATAAATATGAACAATTTGTTTGGTCAAGCATGTTTAAAAAAAAAATCTGATTTTTAAACTTATTTAAAATTTGCATTTCATAGAAAACTCAATTTTAATGAGACATTTTCTTAGAAAACTATTTGACTCTTATTAGACTTTTCATTTGTTGTATCAAGTTACATAGTTCTGTTTAGTAAGTCCTCACATGCTTTCATATGACCCGAAAAACCCTACTTATCGAAAAAGGACTCTCTTAATAGCGAAAGTTAATGCCTCCTTCTCAGTGGCCCCTCTGACCTATGGTGTCCACCAGGGCTCCATCCTCGACCCCTTACTCTTTAGCATATACAAACTGACACTGGCTCATATTATACACAGGTTCAGTCACATTTTTCAATAAGAAATAGTGACTCAAAATGTGATTGACCAAACAGTGGAGCTTTGTGTCTCACAGATGATTGGACTAAAGAGGACTGCATAACTCTGTTGGAGAGGATTCGAAGCCTGCTGCCGGACGGAGACTCCATGAAATATAAAACCACAGAGTCGCACTTCGACTGGGAGAAAGTTGGTTTCGGCAGCTTCACCGGAGAGATGTGTCGCCAGAAGTGGCAGAAAGTCGCGACTGAGGTACAAATGAACCCTTTAGTGTTACTTAAAAACATGACGTGCACCCCGTCATTTATGGGTTTTACTATGGCAGCAACTTTACACCACAATTACAGAGTACCAAATGCTAAATTGTGGTGCTTGAGAGCACAACTTACAAAACAGGATATTAAATCTGCCATGGATGCAAGAATGGATTTGAAAAATAGGTCCTTATTAAGGGGGAAGTCGCAAAACCATTAAACTAAATTTAAATTCCATTTGTTCATTAACGTAAAGGAACAGTTCACCCAAAAATGAATATTGAGTCGATTATCTTCCCATTGCTAACTGGTTTATTGGGTGAAATTTCTTACTAACTCAACTAAATATTTCTTAACTCCGAGAAAAGTTCTTGGCACCTTTGCGTGGAGCCTGATTCAACATCTCAAGAGGACGTTCTGAACGCAGCTCCTTTTGTCGTCGATAATATGAACCGTCATGTTGTTAATATGAACCGTCATGTTGTTGCGTTTCAGGTTCGTAAGTACAGAACGATGACAGAACTCATCATAGACGCCATGGAGTTTGTGAAGAATCCATACAAAGGCAAGAAACTAAAGGTAAGAGCCTCTGAGTCTGACTTTACTAAACCTAATACTGATGATCCTGATCCAGCTCAGGAGATGTTGGTCAAGGAAAATCTGAAAAAAAAAAATCAAAGTCTTTCTTTGACTTGTGACCTTTGACCCTGACTCCATCTCTTTCCTGTTCAGACCCATCCAGATTTCCCTAAGAAACCGTTGACTCCTTACTTCCGCTTCTTCATGGAGAAACGTGCCAAATACGCCAAAATCCACCCAGAGATGAGCAACCTGGACCTGACCAAGATCCTGTCTAAGAAGTACAAGGAGCTCCCCGAGAAGAAGAAGGTTTGGACCACGCTCTGAAGCCCGTCAGCTGGATACGTGTCAGCTGATCGGCCAACTGACTGCAAACATTCTAAGTCACAGATAAACAGATTGTACTGTTTGGTTAAAATATCCTCACAAGAGAAGCCAAAACTAAATAGTCACCAGTCGTAATCATCAGTTTCTCGTCAAGCTTTCCTAAAATCTGCTCCTGCTGCTTTAAATGTTAACAAAATCTATGCTTCATTTTATCTATGCAGCAAAAGTACATCACAGAGTTTCAGCGAGAGAAAGAAGAGTTTGAGAAGAACATGGCTAGATTCAAGTAAGTTAACTCTTTACAGTTACACTTCAAAACAATTTAAGCCACTGCAACTAACTTCTATACAACTCACAGTTAACTGTAAACCACATTTAACAAAAACTGTTAACCGATAGCACTGTCATAACCAATTTCTTTACTAAATTCTATTTTAACCAACTCAAAACTGTTAAACTAAGTCAAACACAACTAATTGTTTCACTAACTAACAATTCAATTAGTTATCATTTCGTTATGTTCAGGTATGATTTGATAACTAGGTGTTTTACTAACTCAAAAAAACAAATACTGACAATTCACTTAACTTTAACCCACTTAAAACCAACCACTAATTAACAATAAACAACTAATGACTAACTGGGTAATTAGCCTTAACTAACCAAAGCTGACTGTTTAAGTGACTTTAACAAACTATAACTAAACATAACTAATTGTGTAACTAACACATCAAACTGTTAACAACTTAACAAGCATTTACAAAATCATAACTATTTACCCAATTATAATCTAACTAAACTTTTACCAACTTCTAACTAGCTGTTTAATTCATCATAACGACCTACCTTGTAACTAAATATTTATTTATTTAACTATTTTGGCTACTATTACCAAACCTAAATAACTTAAACTGATTTTAAGTAACTCATAACTGACTGTTAAACAACCTTTAATCATAACCAGTGATTTAAGTAACATTTAACTAACTATATCTAACTATTTAACTAAGTGTAACCAACTCACAACAAACTGTTTACTGTTAACACTTTGAAATAGAGCGCGTCATGTTTTTTTGTTAGCATGTTGCATTAGCATTTATTGCATGGTGCTAACATCTATCTTCTTTTCTTCTTCTGAGTTAGAATTGAGCGCATGGTGTTAAAAGTTAACATGTTGTTTGTTAACAACATGCTAGACAACATGCTAGATGTTAACCCAAAGTTAACATCTAGCATGTTGTGTTAGCATTTAGCCTGGTTTGTTTTTAGCGTCTCTAATGTCAGCTGACCTGCAGGGAGGATCATCCAGAGCTGATAGAAGAGAAGAAGAAGTCGGACCTGCCGGAGAAACCAAAAACTCCTCAACAGCTTTGGTACAACCATGAGAAGAAGGCCTACATGAAGCTCCACCCTGAGGTACACACACACACACACACACACACACACACACACACACACACAGAGTTATAAACATGATGACAAAATTCATTTTTCTGACTGGAGCTGTTTTCTGTTTCCAGGTTAGTCAGAAGGAGCTGAAGGAGACTCTAAGGAGACAATGGTCCCAGCTGTCGGACAAGAGGAGACTCAAGTGGATCAGCAAGGCCCTGGAGCTCCAAAAGGACTATGAGGTACCAAAGAGACTGGACTACCCTAGACTGGACTGAATGAGCAAGAACAATAATAATAATAATAATAATAATAATACATTGTATCTATAGAGCGCTTTTCCTAAATACTCAAAGTCGCTTTAAAAGGTTCTTAAAAAAACATTAAAATCAGAATATAACATAAACAGCTCAAATAAAAAATAACAACATCAGACTTTGATCACATGTTAAAAGCAGATCTGAAAAGGGTGGGTCTTGAGAATTGACTTGAACGTTGAGTGGAGGCAGCAGGAAGGGTTGTGAGGGTAGATGAGCTCCGTGAGGTAGGAGGGGGTCTGGTTATGGAGGTCTTTGTGGGTGTGTATACGCTGTGGGACGGGGAGCCAGTTGAGTTTCTGGAGGACAGGGGTGATGTGATCCCGGGAGCGAGTGTGGATGAGGAGACGAGCAGCAGAGTTCTGGACGCATTGGAGTTCATGAGGTATTTTGATGTTGTATTATAGAGCAGTGGTACTCTATAATACTCTAAACCACCTCAGAATATATCTGGCTCTCCAAGTACCACCATTATGACCCATGTAAAAATACATGGGTCATAATACAATTAGTAGAAGTAGGTAACCTTATTCAGCTAAACGTAGTTCAAACAGGAAGAAAATATATTCCCAATAAGAATATTATTTATTGTTGACAAGTCAGCCACAACCAAACTGTACAAAGGATTAGGACTAGAAATGGCACTAAAACTCTTTCACACGATTATAATGCAAGGTCAGCCCCTCACACACACAGTACACACACACACAGTACACACACATACAGTACACACACACACAGTACTCACACTTACAGTACACACACATACAGTACACACACATACAGTACTCACACTTACAGTACACACACATACAGTACGCACACATACAGTACGCACACAGTACTCACACATACAGTACTCATACTTACAGTACACACACCTACAGTACACATACATACAGTACGCAACCATACAGTACACACACTTACAGTAAACATACATACAGTACTCACACATACAGTACACATACATACAGTACTCACACATACAGTACTCACACATACAGTACACATACATACAGTACTCACACATACACTACGCATACATACATTACGCACACATACAGTACACTCACACACTACACACACATACAGTACACTCACACACTACACACACATACAGTACACTCACACACTACACACACATACAGTACACACACACTACACACACATACAGTACACTCACACACTACACACACATACAGTACTCACACATCCCGTTTAAAGCCACGATTACATTGTTATTAAACCACTCGTAGTTTTAGCGTCCTCCGCTTACTGTCTTCTTGTCTTCACAGTTTAGCTTGTAACGGCTTTACGAACGCGCCACAACATCGTCAGAGCAAAAGAAAATACAGGAAAGGCTGAACTTATTTTAAAGCCCATTTCATTTATCTCATGGTTACAATATTTTCATTTCCTTCATCAAAGTATTTTGATAGTATTATACGCTTTTAAACCAATCTTATTTAATTTAGTAAAAGTAGGCAATTTAAGACATTCCTCTGCGTACCACTGGAGGGAGCCTGCGCGCCAACAGTGGTACACGTACCACAGTTTGAGAACCACTGCCATAGAGGATGCTGTTACAGAAGTCCAGTCAGGATGTCATACAGAAAATAACAGGCCAAACTAAACCTGACTAAGTTTAGGATTTGACATGGACCGTATGTGTGTGTGCTTGTGTGTGTATGTGTGCATGTAGGGCAGTATGAGAGCGTATCATGAAGCTCATCCAGAGTTGAACTCTGACGATCACGTTCGCTCCGTCCTCACCAAAGCAGAGCGGCAGCTGAAGGACAAGTTTGACGGACGGCCGACGAAACCTCCACCGTGAGTCTGAAGGAGCGCCTAGCCCAACGCTAAAGAGCTAAATGCTAACACATATATGTCCATGATGCTAACAATCAAGCAAGAGGTCGGTCACAACGGTTCATTATCAACTCATCGTACATGCAGACATCAGCCATAACATTATAACCACTGACAGGTGAACTCAGAATTACATTAATTATCTTGTTACATGTTTAGCTGTCAGTGGGCAGATGTAACGGGTATTTGGGCCTTTGAGGTGATGTGTTGGAAAAAAGGGAAGGATCTGAGAGACTGACAATGGCGAAGTGGTGAATGTGTGATGTTCCGGTTGGGTTATCCAGGTCTAACCAAACCTGGGCTAATTAAGGACCACTGATGAACCAGTTGTCATTAGCATTAGCGTGGGGATTGAAGGCTAGCCTGTGTTGTCTGATCTTACAGAAGATCTAATTTTGTTAAAAAGAATGCGGATGGTTTTAATGTTATGGCTGATTGGTGTATTTGTAGACAATTAAAATGGCTCCTTTGTGTTTTTCGAGACCTGACTGTGTGTTTGTGGTTAGCATAATCGGCTAACCTCGGCGTGTTTTTGTCCAGTAACGGCTACTCTCTGTACTGCGCCGAGCTGATGGTCAACATGAAGGACGTCCCCAGCACAGAGCGCATGGTGCTCTGCAGCAAACAGTGGAAGATGATGACGCAGAAGGAGAAGGACATGTTTCAGAAACGCTGCGAGCAGGTCGGTACCGACGTCACACCTGGAATCACCTCCTCACAATGAGAAATATGCTCTGGTTTCACATTTGTGGTGTAATCTTTGTGTTTGTGCAGAGAAAGAAGCAGTACGACATCGACTTGCAGAGGTTTTTGGAGGTATGTATTCGTCCAATCATCAGCGGATTCCTCATGATGTAGCGTCATAAACCAACATAGTACATTAAACCTATAGTCTACTAGTTAAAATCCCTCCATCAGATTTAAGGTTGGGTTGTTGAACGTGGATGTTATGGAGTTATTATTAAGTTGAACTTGTTTTCTAGAGTCTGCCAGAGGAAGAACGAGACCGGGTCATGACAGAGGAAAAACTGGGCGGGTCCAGATCGGGAGGGGGCGTGGCCGCCAGCCCACACAGAGCCCGATCTCCGTCTGTTAAGGTCCGTGAACTCTGCTACTAGCAGAGCTCCTCTGGAGCTCTGTGGTTTTATTGAAAAAAGCCATAAACTTAATCATAAACGTTATCCAAGGAGCAGAGCCGGGTTGCAGAGCCAGAGTCATGGGTAGCTACAGCACAGCCAAAGGAGAGACGAGATGGGAAGAAGACGGTAAAGCTCCCAGAGACGCCTAAAACAGCTGAGGAGATGTGGCAACACAGCGTGATCGGAGACTACCTGGCAAAATACAGAGTGAGCTTTATTGATTTACATTTTTTATCTTTTCATTTAACCTAGCCCAGCCCAAACTCTCAAGCTGCTTCACTGTGAAACCCTCCTGCAGCAGGATTTATTCCAGTATGTTGGTCATGTGACCTGTTGCACAGAGCGACCGTAGGAAGGCCCAGGCGGGGATGGAGGCGGCTTGGAAGTCGATGGAGAAGAAGGAGAAAATTCCTTGGATCAAAAAGGCAGCAGAGGACCAGAAGCGTTACGAGGTTCAGTACCAGTCCGTGGTCAGTGAGCCACGCCCTCTCACTGATTCCAAACATCACCTGCTAAAACATCTTCCCACTCAGCTGTCACATTACTCTGCTGAATCCATGACAGGACAGCAGACTGGAGTTTCTCATGTGTTCTGTGTCCTCCTGCAGAGGGAACTGTTGGAGATGAGGACTTCAGCAGCAGGTCAGAGTCAGAGGAAACCCAAGTTTGAAGGAGAACCAAAGAAACCTCCTGTGTGAGTCAGACCGGCTGATTGAATGAAAGATGTGCTTCCTTTGAGTTTAACCACATTTTATTACATTATAAATATTACACATTATATTACAAAATCTTTCTTTTTGGGGGAACTGCTCCTTTAAGCTTAGAGTCGGTACAGCTCAAATGAATAGATAAGAAGAGTTCAAATCAAATTATTGTCTTCATTTCATGCTGCCTTCATGAAATTAAGGCAGCAGATCATAATTTACATTCCTAAGTTTTTCTTTAACATTAAATTTCCGTCTGCTGTTATGGGCCGGCAGGAGTGGGTATCAGATGTTCTCCCAGGAGCTGCTGACCAACGGTGAGCTGAACCACTTCAGCCTGAAAGAGCGGATGGTGGAGATCGGGAAGAGGTGGCACAAATTGAGCCAGATTCAGAAAGAAAAGTACAAGAAGCTGGTGGAGGAGCAGCAGGTGGAGTACAAGGCTGAGCTGGAGGCCTGGGTCAAGGTAACTAGAATCAGTTTGCACCGCTCTTAACATCTACAGAGTTATAAGAGACCCGCATTTGAATTTTTGTTTCCATTATAAAGTTATTATTGATGTTATGAGTTATAGTCCAGTTTGATCTATTGCTTCATTGAAAAACATCAGTGAGAAAGAGTTTAATGACAGGGATATCTGAGCCAATCAGAGCGCAGAGAGGTACGATGATGTCACTGTTACTAGGCGGACTTTCTCTATGTCGCCCTCTAGAGGCCTGACCTACACTGCAGACCAAACTATAGTTACAAAAAAGCAAACCCAAAAGACGGATAAATTTATCATTCAAAACTGACGCAATAAAAATTTGAAAATATTTATCTTAAAGTTTCGATCGTTTTAATTTTTTATTTCCTGCCTCCAGTCTCTGTCTCCTCAGGATCGTGCCATCTATAAGGAGTTTTCCTCCACGGTGAGTCTCTCTAAACTCTTTCTTTCTTCAATAAAACGTTCTAGTTTTAATGGATGTCATATTATCTAATGTTTTAAACCTGTAACTTTTATTTGTTTTCCTTTATTATGAATGATAAAATACTTTTGAATGTTTGAGAAAAACATTGATATGAAACCATAAAATGAATATAACAGAGATGACATGAGCGACATGAGGAAGTCAGGTCTGTTTTTTTTACTACACTGTCCTAGCTATCAAAAGTCGTCATGCTAACGTAATTAGCATTTGAAGCTAGCATAACTTTAAAAGCAAAAATCTGTTCATTAATGGGACATAGAATTTACATGGTTAAGCACTTATGTAGTATACTGTAAATTAAGCCCCGAATGACAGATTAATCATCACATATTCTTGAATACTTTAAAGAAAAAGATTTTGACACATATTTTTTGATAGATTTGTGATAAAACAAAACCTGCAGTTCACATTATTTCCCTGTCTTTGCTCACAAACATTAAGTCACATCAAATCTTTTCACATATTCAGCTAAGCGTGGCGTAGCATTAGCATGGCTAATGGCTATAGTCTAGAGTGGCTGATGAGTCATCAAACATTAAGATGAGGATTAAGATTTTTACCTATAATATGATTCTTGATTTTCATTTTTATTCAAGCTAGTGCAACATTAGCAGCATTTAGCAGAATGATGTATCATTGACTAGAACAGCATTGAGCTAATACGCACTAGAAAGTCACTAGTGGGAATATATATGTTTATTCATGATGTTTTAGTTTAATAACATGTTTGTTTCGTTCACCATAAGAAACGTCGCAGCACCGCTAAAGTTCGCAGCAGTCCTGGAGCTAAAGTCCGTGTGACGGCAAAGGGAAAGGCAGCAAGTTCAAGAGCTGCGACACAGACGGTTGGGGTGGCTAAGCGGGCCATGGCGTACCGAGCAAAGGTGACTTACCAAAAAACATCAACGATGACATATAAGTGTTTCGTTTTGCAGCACTGTTCTCATTTATTGAACATGAAGTTTTTGGGAGTTTGAAACCCTCAGTTTGGTCTGTCAGGTTTTTGTTGTAACACTGCATTTGTGGTTTTGTCTTCTAGCAAGACATGTCTGACTCGGACGAGGAGGAGAAGAGCGACTCATCTGACTCCGATGAAGACGATGAGACGTCAGGATCAACAGACAGCGAAGATGATGATGAGGTAAACATTGCGTTCTGCCTTCTGCAGGTTTTTTTTTTGTAAACACTGTTAGTGTGGGAACAGTTGAGTAGAATTGTACTTGACGTGTATGCTAGCACTTTAGTGAAGGTGGAACTTCTTGGGTTTGTGCCAACATTATGGCTTGTTTTCCTGAATAGAATGAATGGTCATGACATCTTATGGGGTCGCCATAGCATCTGCTGCGAAAAGTTCTGGTTCATGGAAAAATGTGGTTAAAAAACCTCTGAATGTAAGTCTGATCTTAGTTCATAGAAATACGGCTTGACATAATTAGAGGTGCACAAATGGATCGGCCGGTTGATGGATTGGCTCCGGGAGGCAGTTTGATGTGATCGGCCAAGCAGCATCAGTGAGCCGGTTCCGCGCTGGTTATACGCACACGGAGCATTAGCTACCATGGCTAGAAAAATCTCGTATGAGCTTGGAAACCGTTAATGAAGGCTAACATAAAGTTCGCAATTTGTAACACCTGTAAGGACAAAAAATAAGCTGCGGAGGAACAACTCCGAAAAATGTTTGGCTCAACAAGACGCTAACGTTGGCAGGGGTGTGGCTAAAGCTAGCGAGAGCGCAAAGGCCAAAAAACAAGCCTGCTGTATGTATCAGTGACGGCGGCTTAGGAACTGACCTTTTCAGTGTCACATTTACAAATACATGAATACAGAGTAACTTAAATTCACTTTTTAAATGCCAGCTTTTAGACCGACTACTGGTCCTGAAAGGATTACGACTATAGAAGTTAGAAAAATGTTTATCAGTATTTGCTTTTTATTTTCGTAATGACAGGTGAGGCTCTGCATCAGCCAAAATTGTTGTCGGCCCGTCAGACTTTATAAAATTCGGTAATCGGCCAAGAAAATTGCAGTCGGTGCAACTCTAGCCATAACATTAAAACCACCTAACTAATACAGGGCTATTATAGATCTCCTGTTCTTTTTCTTCAATTCATTCACATGGCTACTGTTAACGTAGCAAGGCTGGAATGTCAACGGCCTCAATTGTCCGTTTCAACATTCCACATATCTAGATTTTCTGAAGAGGCAGGATATTGAAGTGGCTCTTATTCAGGAATCCAGCCTTGCCAGTAAGGATAATCATCGCTTTGCAAATAGAAACTATTACACGGTTGACGCGGCATCACTTATCTCTAAGAGCTGCAGAGTTTTAGTGGTCCTTAAACGCAATCTCTTTGTAATTATTATAGAAATGTAAGGAGCACGGTTGGCCGCATTGTATATATTTAAATCAATTTTGCAGGACGCAAAATAGCGTTTGTTCCACTTCATCCTCCTAATCATTCTGATCCTAATTTCTATTATAACATTAACAACATTTTAGCCAAGTTGCAGCGCTTCTCTGTTGTAGTGGCTGAGGTGCCGGTATGAATGCCGTTGCTCTGGCCACTTACCTCACCCTCACAACCGCGTTATGTCGGCATTTCCATGGTTTTATTTCTAATTACAGCCTCATAGATCTGTATCGAGCTATCAAGCCTGCTTCTAAACAAAAGACGCAAATCTTATTCCTGAATAGAATAGAATACTTGCTGGTCAGCTCAAATGCATTCTCTCAAATTCCATATGTTACAGAGGTAGAGTAACCCTTACGCATGCACCAACAAGAAACAGCAGGTGGCGCTTTAATACAACTCTACTCAGAAACAATGAATTCTGTGCTTACTTCAGAAAAGCCTTCTATACTTTTGCCATTAAAGGTTTTATAAGAAATACAACTATTTCATATTCCTCTCATCTCAATAAAACTAGACGGGGTCAAATTAATCATTTAGAAGCTGCTTTTAACTCTTTGGAGCATGGCCAATTGAGTCTACTAAAATGAAAATTAAACACTCTCATAAGAACCAGAGCGGAATTTGTGATTCACAGATCTAGAAGAAAATTATTATTTAAACGGTTCCATACCGATCCACCATTTAGCCTTAAGCCTACAGAAATGTGTAAAAGTTGCTTGTATTACATTTATGTGCTGTTTTTAGCCTGAATGCAAAGAAAAACCTCATTTGACAGGCTGTAAGAAGTGTTGAAACGGTTTGGTTTAGGTTCGAGTGTCGCCATAACTTAAGTTCTGTTTGCTTATTTATGGTATTTCTGTTCTATATTACTGTTATGGGTTATTGAAGTATAACTTTAAGAACAATAAAAATGTGATCCCAAAAAAAAAACCCAAAAAACCTAACTAATTATATGAAGGTCCCATTTTTGTTGCCAAAACAGCTGTTATGTTCTGTGTGTGTTGGACGGCCTCTTATTAGAACCGGCATTTACGTTTTTTAGCGATTCATGCTAGAGCAGCGCTGTGTGATTGAAAAACACAGGTTAGCCTTAACTCCCCATACGCATCAGTGAGTCACCGGTTCACCGGCTGTCCTTTCTTATTGACGTCATTATCAGGTTAATAATGAAAATTAAATAAATAACTTAACAAATTAGTTTAATTTAAGCACAACTTCCGTTTTGTCATTCCCACAGAATGAAGAGGATGACGAGGAAGAGGACGACGAAGATCAGAGCTCCTCTGAGGAATCCAGTGACTCAGACACAGACTAGCTCCAGCCCCTCCACTCTCACTGGAGAGGACAGGCTGTGCAGGCCACGCCTCCTCACGTGATTACCAATCCGGTGGTCCAATGAGAAGTGGTGACATCATTCTTCGGTTGTGCTGGTCCCTCCCACCTACCTGTGATGGGGCGGAGCCTGAGGAAGTTTTGTTACTTGTGTGTTTGTTTTTTATTGAGTGTTTGATGGTTTTTATCCGACGGACGTTTTAGAGAGGCGGAGAGGTCAATTTTTTGGTTCTTTTGGAGCGATGGTTGGTGGTGTACAGTGTTTGACAGGCAGGGGGAGGGGCAGAGCCTATTATTTTGTCACTAATTGCCGCTGAGGGAGGAGCCAGTGTTCAGCCTCCGATCAGCTGCCTGCCTGCCTGAGAATATTAACAAATAAATGCACTTTTTCCTCATTTCTGTTGTGACGCATCATTTCATTAGAATTTAGTCTAGAAGTTTCATAGTTCAGAAAAAATTTGTGGAGCTCCAGTGTAAATGTAACCAACTAAAGAAAAGAATAAAGTTCAGACTTCTGAAAGAGAATAATGACAAAGAATGTCAGGTCATCAGTCTGTGTGGAAGCTTAAACACAACTGGTTTGTGCAGCAGGACAAGCAGAAAATCCTCCTTCACACTGGTGAACTTTGGTTTTAAATAAGCCATTTGCCGTGTTCATTAAAAAGCTTACATGTTGCATTTAAAGAAATCAGGAGATCCAAAACTTTTTTCACATAGCTGAAATAATTTAAATTTTTCAAAAAATATTCCATTAAAAATTCTGAAACAAGAGGAGAAGAAACTTGACTTTGTCCAATTATTATTATTATTGCAGCGTTACGATTAAACAGTTAAATTCTAACACTGTCTAAAAAAACGACAGACAGGTTGAGTTTGGTTTCAGGTTTTTATAGACATTTGAATTAATAGATTTATAGAATATAAACAAGCTTCTCTCCTTCAGACATCAATCCGTTATCACCTGACACACAATAAATAATCTGACCTCTGACCCCGTCACCAATCATCCGCATGTCATTCTGAAGCCGGCTCGTCTTCAAGGCCTTTGGCAACCGCACACATACACACACCCCATCACAGTGGCAGCAGTCCACATCCCCCCCCTTTCCTGCAGGTCAGCCACTTGCAGTAGAGCTACATTACCCATCAGCCCTTGCTCTTACCACAGGAAACTCCATCTTCTGGCTTTATGAAACCCAAACATGCATCACCATGGTTATAAAAAGCCCCCCTCCAAAAAAAAGAACCCATCTTACATACATACAGACACAGTTAAATCCTATCATAGTGAAACATGATGAGAAATGAAAGGACTAATTAACTGTTGTTTTCTTTATCACAAACTGGAAAAATGAACTGGTGGTTCCAGCTCTGATGGTGCGTTCAGGGACACACATGAGAAACTTTTAATCCATATTTAGTTTGTCTTTTTAAGTTTGGACAACAAACCTCTAATACCTTACTGATTTACCCATACCCTAAAAGTGGACAGGTTCTACCTGTTGTCATGGCAACTTCTGCATCTCAGCAGGTTATGTTACAGGAGGCTCTGCTGCTGAGCTTCTGTAGGGAGGAGCTCTTCATTCTGCTCAGATAGGATCGGGTTACCTTGAATGTTCTCTTTCATACTTACAGATCTCGCCAATATGAACACACCTGTCCTCTGAATCCACACGCATGCACACGTTGATGCGTCTTTGAAAAAGTCTGCTGCGTCACCAACAACAATAAAAAGGTCATTGATGAGATATTTTATGGTACCCCAAATAAACTTTTCTTGGAGACCTACTGGCCCTGGATGCAAACAATAAAGCTCACCTCGCACATGCAGACAAAAAGGCACAGGAAGTAGCCAGGAGTCAGATATTTAACTGATGATGTTCCACATAGTTTAGTGAAAGATAAAAAATATTAAATATAATCATATTAATGGAAAAAACATCGGAACGAGTGAAAAATCTTGTTTTCTGATGATTTAAGGGTCTCTATCAGCTGTCAGAGAGCCAGGGGAGGAGGCTAATGTTCCCTGGATACATTTCAATCAGTGGTTTGTTTTCTTCTGAACACAGCCGAAGTCTCGCTGAAACCTCCGAGGTTTGTGGGTTCCAGCCTGTTTTCAGGTTGTGTCTATCGATTTAGCTGTGATAAATTTTAGATTTATCATTTAGATTGTTCTGGAATCCTGTAATGGAAAGACTGTAAGTGACCCAGAGTGACCTCTGCGGTTAATCCTCCCCCCCGTCTCTGGGTTCTCACAGCCTCGGAACAATATGAATGAGTCTAAAAATGCAAAAACAACTATAATAACTTCATCATACACCGGGCCCTCATGACCCCTGACCCGCTGAAGTTGAGTATACACTGCAGGATTTGAGCTGCAGAGCTCAATGGTGTTCAAGTCCAACTTTCTGAAACGTAGAATCTTTACCTCAACGTCTCTCCAACGTACCTGATCCCGTCTACAAAATCAACAACCCTCACTTGACCTCTCGCTCTCACAATCTGTGTCATGTCAGTTAATTAGATTAATCAAGTCATCAAGAAAATGTGACATGTTCATTCACGGGTTTTCTTCATGTCCGACTTACGTAAGTCCCTCAAAACAAAGTCACAGGAAATCACTATGTGGACGTCACGAGCATCAACACAGAACCACAGCTCCGGATTTCCCCTCGCTCTGACGCTCCACTTTTAATCCGCATGAAAGCTAAACTCATAACGTCAGCCCTGAAGCAGCAGCACCGACCCACGGGATGGACCCAGAGCTTCAGCACCGCGCTCACAGCTGCACGGGAACAAATCAGTTTTTCTTTGAATCTGATCTCACATCAGTTCTAGATGTAGGTGAGGAGGATTCTGGATTTACCCGGTGTCCAGTAACCATAACATTCTAAAAGAAAAAGGATTTACAATAAATAGCAAATAAAACCAGTTCAAGTTGTAACAAGTTGTAAGTCGCTCTCCAGTAGCAAAATATGTTACAGTTATCGCCTCCCTCAGTTTCCACGACACACTCCTCCTTCAAATATAACAAACAGTCTCTAAATGAACAGAAATATACATTTCTGCTTGTTGCAGCACTGCATGAACTTTGTCCTTAAGGCTTCATTACAAATGAAACATGCAGCACTAGTTCATGTAGAACCTCCACGTAATAGTGAGGTTTGAGAGCTGATGTTGTTTAGATTAATGGGGAGGGGGGCTCCAAGAAGTAGTGAGGGGAGCATTTTTAATAAAAAAAAAAGAATGCTATGTCTGTCCCTTGGGCACAAACGTATGAAATAATCCTTCATAATAAATAAACTGAAACGGAACTAATCGTTCAGCCTTTAGACATTTCAGCACAAAGGATAGCAGGAGAGAACAAACGCAGCACCTTCAGCCTCAGAGTGGACCCTCACTGGGACCAAAGGACCAATTTCACAATTGGCTTCACATCAGACAATTTATGATCCTCCCTGAAGATGATGTAAATGTAAATGAGGAAAACCAGGTAGTGTCCAGGTAAAGACGCTGTGAACAGTTCAGAGAAGCAGTGAGAATCACCATGACAACAGGTAAAACATCCCCATCTTTCGTGGCACGGGTCGATCAGGAAGTTGCGCCTGAAGTAACCCCGATGAAACAGTTTCACAATGAAACCCTCAGCTCTGATGGTGCGTTTATGGACAGACACGTGAAACTGTAAAATCCATGGTAACAGATTGTCATTACTAGATCCGGACTTAGGCGTTTGTTCCCCCTAACAGGACACCATTGAAAGGTAATCTGTTCTTTTCAATGAAAGAGGATCGATATTCTCTCCCAGCATTAGAGCTGTAGAATCTAAATGTTACGTATGGAGAGAGAAATGTAGCTTAAATTTCTTTGACAACACACTGAAATGTATTTTGATGGTATGCGGTTCTACTTGGTGAGTTTGGACTTTTGATGATGGATTTCGGCTGCAAATGTTTAGCCAACTGTAGCAGGAAGATAAATATGCAAACGGTTGGATGTGATTTGGAAAATGGTCCAAACTCAGCAGTACGTTCCTTTTAAAATCTGCACGGCCTGTTTGGAGGAAATAAATTAAAGCCTACAGCTGCAGCTAACTGTTAGCCTCTTGTTGAGGTTTTTCATCAACTGGTCACTCGCCAAAAAACATTTTAATTAAACGTTCTCAAACTGGGGTCTTCCGGAATCCAAGGATGACGACAACCTGGAGCTTTCGTCAACGGGTCGATTAATTTAGGACGCAGTTAGCATGTTTATAAATTATTTGTTGCGGCTGAAATCTGACCGTTAGGACTAACAAAGTGCTGACTAATGACCCCAATTCAACCCCAGAACCAGGATACAAAATACAGACAGCCGCTTGTGCACACGCACACACACACACACGCACACACACAGAGCGTCATAGTGGGACGTCCAGCAGCTTTTTGTGCAGGTACTGCTTCACCTCCTCGATGCCGTTCAGCTTCTCCAGCTCGTGGTACGGCAGCTGACGAGAGAGGAAACACAACAGGTCAACAACTGAAAGCGGACGAGACTGATGGCTTAGATTCATCGTCCACCTCCCAACAACTCCACCTCTGTTTCTGATTTATTTGAGATTTACTGAGATGTAAAAAAAACAGGTGTATTTAGCAGCATTTGAAGTTAGTGTTGGAGCTCTTTGTTGACCAGCAACCTCTGAGAGAAGATTCAAACGTCTTTACAGAAAAGATACTAAACATCCTCACTTATACAGCTGAGGACGTTTACTAACCACAAACTCTCTAGTGCCCACCCGCAATCCCCTCTATCAAACTCCTTAAATTAAATAAGGTATTATGTTCGAAAAACTGTGATTTTTGTAAAAAGGCTCACCTTAGTGAATAAAGTATGAACCATTAGAGAAAAACATGATCGCCTAAAGTCTATGAGGTTATAAAAGTTGAAAAAGTTTGATGAAATAATTTTTAAGGTATCGCATTAACACAGAGGATCGGCTGTGGTAGCGGCAGGCGAATGATCCCGTAATATCCCCAACTTTTCCGGTATTTTATGAATGAATGTCATTCCATTTATCTAGTGATATAACTGGAAGGGTTTAATTATACTGGACAGCATTGCATCCATGCCACACTGTTATTAGCAACTGAGCCCACCAAATGGGTCTGTTCCTAGAGCTGCCCATGATGTCAGCAAGTCTTTGTGCGAAGGCAAGTGGGTTTACACAAAAATAAACCATAATGTAGGAAAACACAAGTCATTCTTGTTGGACCAGATTTCAAGCTTTAAATCATGGCCTCAGTTTTGTTGCCCACATTGAATACATTGCTTCGTTTTAGATCAATTTCTCGAGACAGCCAGGGTGCATCAATGTGTTGTAACAGCTTTAAAAGATCACCACTTAATTTGTTGTGCAAGGTGGAAAAATACGCAAGTATGTGTGCAAATTCAGTCCTTCAGTCTGGTCTCACCAATCATTGTAAGCGGAAATAGATTGGCCTTAAAGGTTACAGTTGTGGCGTTTGGATGGCAGCACCCTTCAAAAAGGTTTTTTCTTCTTCTGCACTTAATCACCAATATGAGAATAAAATTAAAAACCCCACGTTGAAGACTAAAGTCTAGACCCTTGGATTGTGAACGGTGAGAGTTTGCAGCTGACCTGCAGGATGATGTGTCCCATAAGTCTCAGGTGTCTATCCCTCATGGCCCGTGACCCGACCAAGACCTCACAGTTGTGGCAGTAATGCCACTTATCATTGACGGACATGATGACCCTGCAGAGACCAAAAACAGTTCAGGTCCAGGTGTGAACAGACCGACAACAGAACAGGTGTCTGGATAAACTCCCTGCGAGGGACTCACCTTCTTATCTGCCTCTGGTCTGTCGGGGGGCTCTCTGCTTCAGGTCTATTAGGGGGGTTTAGCTGTGGTGGTGATGGAGCTTCTCTGTCAGTCCCGGACCCTTCAGAATACGTTACACCCTCGTAGAATCCTGAAAGCTCACAGTCTGTTCCTTTCCCCACCGTTCCTCCCTCGTCCTCCAGGATCTTCCCAATGGAAAACTGGAAGAGTGAGTCTGGGGCTGCGGCCCCCGTAGGGCCCTTGGCCCCTGGTTGGGCCAGGCCATCAGAGGGGGGGCTGCTGAGCGTAGAGCTATCCTGGCTCTCCAGAGAGTGCTCCTTTGCCAAACTGGAGTAGTACTCTGCTGCAGGGATGTAGTAGGGGCCGTAGTCCAGCGGGCCTCCATTTGTCCCAGACCGGAAGGACCCTAGAGCTGCTGCTGCCGCCGGCGGGGTGCGGATATGGTGTGGCAGGAAGGGCCTGGGTTCCATTGACTCCCCAATTACCTCAACCACCTCACATGGCTGCTCTGTACCCTCCTCCAACGGCACGAATGGAGAGAAATTCTGGAACTCCGAAGTCACCACGGCAACTGCACCATCTACTGGTTTGGATGGTAAGGCCACAAAGGATGGGGGAGCGACGCTGGGAGCCAGACCAGTGCCGGATCTGATAGGTAAAACTCGACCAGAACTGTCCATCCATAACAGAAAGTCTGGAAAAGAACAGATAGCACCATTAAGATTATAGCATGTGTAAATCAACGGTACTCAGTGTGTAGTACTCATCGTGTAGTACCTGTGTAGTATCCTGGGGCGAGAACTTCATCCTGTTTGTAATTCTGTTCTCCAACCAGCTGTCGCAGAGCCTCAGCCACCAGACCTTTATAACTGACAGAACACAATCGGATCAGAACTTGAAATTACTAGCCTGAAGAGCCAGTTCCAACAAGTTAGAACCAGCTAGTAGAACCAATGCCCGTAGCCAGTCAGAACCAATCACAACTTTCACCAGTCAGCACGAACCAATCTCAACTGTCCATAATCAGTCAGAACCAATCAAAACCCTCCATTGTCAGTAAGAGCCTGTTGGTAGACATAAAACATCCCTCAAAACCAGCCAGAACTGATCCAAGACACAATCATTCAGCAAACTCACTCAGCAAAAAACAAGAAGAAGCAGACAAACTGGTCAAAACTAACCAGAACCAGTTCCATCAAGATAGTATGAGGCAGCAGTGACAATCAAAATCAAAAGAATCACTCAGAGTCCCTTAAAAATGGCTCCAGTCAGAACCAAGGATACAGTTGAGCAATGGATGTGTCTGTGTGTTACCTGTACTTGCGGTTGACCTCATCAGCAGTCAGCGCGTGGTCAAACATCAGGACCTTGTGGGCATCCTGTAGCCGTGGTCCAGTGTATTCCCGATACTCGAGCTCCACAGCAGCATCAAGGAGAGAGAGGTACCGCCGCACGATCAGAGCATACGGGCTGTCTGCGAAATAAAAAAGAAAACAGACTAAAACTTTCTTTTCTCAAGACGAGATCTTGATATTTGTATCGCGTTCATCCGGAAATAACGTACTGGTGACGTTGCTGATGAATGCGGAGGAGAAAACCCGGTGCAGCACCAGACCAGGGAAATGTCCCAGCTGGAATAGAGACATGAGGATGTTGACGGTCGCAAGTGGTGAGCTGAGCGCCTTCAGCTCCACCACTTCCTCCAACCGGGAGAAGAACTGCTGTTCGTTGGACGGACGGTAACTCATCCTGCTGAACGGGAACACCAGTTTCTGGATCACCTGAGGAGTGAAGACACACGCAAAGTGTGAAGACACTTGTAAACCAAATTTTAATTCCATCAAATTCCTTGACGCTGGAAACTTCCTCCTTGGAATCGTGTTTCTCATCAGTAGTTTATTAAGTTAATAAAGTATGATTTCCACAGTGGTTAAACGGGACACTTTGCTTGTCTAGATATAACTAGATATATCTAGATTTATAAAGTTAACTAAAGATTACATCACCTTCAACAGATGCATGAAATCCATTCGAATGAGTATGAATCAGTATATAGTGACAGAGTAGTAGAGTATTAGAGTAGTATTATGTTAGAGAGACAGAAAGAGAGAGAGACAGAGAGCGAGAGCGAGCGAGCGAGAGGGAGGGAGAGAGAAAGAAAGACAGAGACAGAGAGAGAGAGAAAGAGAGAGAGAGGGAGAAAGAGAAAGAAAGACAGAGACAGAGAGAGAGCTCAACCCTAAACAGTAATACATCACAACATATTAGTACTTCTCCATCCAACCCTCACCTTACTGTCCAGGTACTCGGCCTTCTTCACCAGGAAGTCTGCAATTGTGTCGAGCAGTCGAGTCTCTCTCAGACGATGGCGAGCGATGTATTTGGCGATCAGAGCCATCGTGTACGGTGTGATGCTGTCTACCTTCTTTGGCAACTCCTCTATATGAGAGCAACAGTTCACATGGTCAACAAAGCCAACATGGAGTATGTTAGGTACAGAGAGTTGTGCTTCATGGTTGGGTTTACTTGAGAACCTGAAGGACAAAGCGCTGTGGAACCATACCTGCCAGGCTGCTGATGAACCTCTCCTGTCTGTTTTGGTAGAACAGGTGAGAGCTGAAGATCAACTCCAGACTCTTGTTGCTCGCCTCCCGAGCACACGCCGCCAACATCTCATCCAGCAGGGCCATCTCCTGGTCACGAACACCACTGACACTCGCCAGGGTGTGTTTGACCAGACGCAAGATCTTCCTGAAAGACGAACAAATAAGGAGAAACTAAAAATTCTGTTTGTGTAGAAGGACAAAATCTGTGTAGGAATGTGTAAAAAAACCTTCCCTTGAAAAAAATAAACAGCTTTATCAGCGCGTTTGGCAGCCAGAGCTTTTTAATCTTCAAAAACATAAAGCTCTAATAAACACTTCTAAAAGCACTTATTATGTGTTTATTTGTTTGTTTGCACTAACGTCTTTTTGGGTATAACATTTTAAAATTATCCATGAAATAGTTATTGCGTTAACACGAAGGCTTTGCGTTGGGGACAACAGAGACAGTTTGAGGATATAATTTAGAGCTTTAACCCATATCCCAATTCCCTTCGCAAGTTAGATTGCCCAGTTTAAGCCCGCGGGGGATGTTCTTAGATGATTTAAACCCATCAGTGTTATTTCCCATTCCCTTCAAAATCCGGTTGTACCTAAACCTGGAGTGCTGCTATTTAAACAGTGTCACCCATCAGGTATCTGCCTCCATCCTCTCTGAATCCTCCATCCCAGACTCGTACAACTTGAGGCCCGCGGGCCACATCCGGCCCGCAGAAAAATTGTATCCAGCCTGTGAGACAATACCTAATTTCTATAATAACTGGCCCACTGGTACACTGCACAAACACCACAGATACTATAATTCCCAGAATTCACTACGATAGCTGGCGCATCATTTGGTAGCCCCAACTCTCTTCGATTATCAGATATCAGCGATTGTCCAGTAACTCTAATAAATTTAAAAAAGAAGAACAAAAAATGTAATTGCTTATATTTAACGTGAAATGTACCTGTGGGCTAATAATACATCTTGCTGTTGTCTGAGGTGCAGCTGCTCCTGACTGCATTAACAGATACTAGGAGCAACAGTCCACTTTTGTTGTTTTATTATGGCCTAAAGCAGTAAAACTTTGGCTAAATTAGCCCAGCATTTTACCAATCCCTGTTGTTGATATTGTTTAGTGAAAACAATAATTTTAAATGTAAATAGAAATAGAAACTAGAAAAACAAAGTTTTCTGGTTGTGGTTGAAGCCTGTGAATGAAAACAATTCATTCCAAACGATTCTGTGAAACTGCTGATCGAGAGGGAGACAAAAGTAATTATACTGATAAATCTTGAATTTTATATTATCTTTATCTTATTATAATTAGATTATTTTCCATTCCCTTGGTTTTTTCAAATTAATAAATAAAATAAGTATACATTGTCATAATACCCCGGATTAAACACCGCTAATTTGATTTCGGCCATCCATGTGGACTCAGTTTTTAATATTTTGCACCCTCTGTGAATGGGTTTGAAACCCCTGCTCTATTCCATCAACAGTTCTATGACATTAGATCCAAATCTTAAGCATTAATTTTAAACTGAGGAAATACACAATTAAGTGTTTCAGTGTTGGTGAACCTGACTTTATTAACAGGAGTATTTTCTTACCTGTTGACCAGTAGTTGTTCAGGGTTTGGAGTAGTGTTGCTGTTGTTGCTGCTGCTGGTAGCGTTAGTGTTAGCTGCAGTTTCCTGCGCCTGCAGCAAGCGACACTTGAGTCTGTAGTAGGAGAGTAGCAGGAAGAGCGTTTGTGGGTGGCGCTCTCTCTCCAGGTTTTTCTCCAGGCCTGCCAGGCAGGCTTCGGTCAGAGGATGTTGGCTTCCAGGATGGAGCTTCATACTGGAGCTGAACACCATGGACACGTCCTTCTGGTTAAACTGGTTCAGTCTGGACTGTGATTCCGCCTCCAACACTTGGACCACCTGGGAGTCACTGGGTAGACCTGAAGAGACATTACAAAAACATCAGCACATAGACGTCAGAAGACCCCACATAAGAGCAGGTCCTCCATCATAGAAACACCTCCTATCAGACAAAGTATTCAAATTTATCCTGAGTGACCATCATTAATCTTTAGCTGCTTTCTCCTGGACTTACCGAGCGCTGCCACAGCGTACAGGCAGTTGACGATGCTGAAGTTATCAAACTTGGCGCAGTCGTTGACGATGGCGTTACAAAGTGTCTGAAAGTCCTGATGTTCCAGGACCTGACGTCCGTCAGTGCCGTCTGTTCCTCCTCCTCCTGCAGACTCTCCGTTGGGGTCCACACCTCCGCCTCGTAGCGATGGCGCTGACTGCAACAGCTGTCCGATCTTCTGCAGGGCGACAGGATAGTGGTTGTGGGAGATTTTGGCAGGGTTCTGGGTGACCCAACGCAGGACCTCGTCAGGTCGCCGCGAGCGCTCGATCAGACGCTTCATGGTGAAGAATGTGTCGTAGCTCATCTTCTCGTGGATGAAGTTCCACGTTTTCTTCTTGCTGATGGTCGAGACGGCCCCACCAGTCGCTGCTCCACCTCCGTATGCGTGGAAGTGGGCATGGTGCTGGTAGTGGGGGGGTGGTTGGGGCGGGGCCATATGGGCAGGGTGTGGGTGAGGGTGAGGGTGGGGATGGGGATGGGGGTGGTAGTGGTGGTGGAAGTGTGCTCCTCGATGGGCGTCAGGGCGGCCCTGGTAGAGCGGGTAGGCGGGGGGAGGCTGGGCTGAGTGCGGGTGGTGATGGGGGAGGTGGGGGTGAGAGGGATGGGGCGCCTCAAGCATGGCGAGCCCCGCTCTTCGTCCCTGTTTGACCCCACCTCCTCCCCCTCCTCCTCCCCCCGCAGTGCTGTATAGCCGGGTGGCATACATTGCGGCAGACTGAGCAGCGGGGTGGAGGGGAGGGAGGCGTGGAGCTTGGCTCAGGAGGCGCCACCCAGTGGACAAACACAACATAGTCCAATAGCCAGGCCACCTTGAGGCATCAGCACAGCACTCCTACAGAGAAGAAGAAATTTATGGAATCGGTCAGTTAACCCCGCTCAAAATTCAAACATCCAACAAAGCATTTTTTTTAATCAGTTGAAAAACTGACAGTCTTCTGGAGAACAGCATCCCCAAAAACATGTGGCTTATCTAGATTGTCTTTAGGGTGAACTACCCTCTAGTATTATCATCCCCTTTTAAAAAAAATATTGTAAAATGAGATGCAAAAATATCTTTATGTATACTGTCTAACCCTCCATTCAAGTAGCAAAATTTAAAACCCCTTGGCAGCCCTAAGAAATCAGTGTTTAATGATGATCTGTGATTAAAAGTTAACTGAAACATATTTCCGGTCCAATATAGGATTTTAAAGTACACCTGTTTGAGCGGGAACTCTTAGGTGAAGTGGTGAACTATGACATCCTATTTTACTGGGGTATAAATATGAGGTGACACAAGCCTAATTCTCTTTGACGTTCTTCACAATGGAAAAGACCGGCGAACACAGCAATGACGTGCAAAGAAAAGTTCTGGAGCGGCACAAATCTGGCAATGGAGACAAGAATATCTCCAAACAGTTAAAAATATCAGTTTCAGCAGTTGGATAAATAATTAGGAAGTTTAAAGACACTGGAGATTTTAAAAATCAGCCAAGAAGAGGAGGTGCCTGCAAACTGACCCCAGAAACTGAGTGGAGGATTGTTCGACTGGCGATAGACTGTCCAAGGATAAAAGCAAGAAAATGTTAGAAGTCAGTTGAATCTTGGGGTCAGAATGTCTCCCTAACCACCATCAGATGGCCCCTTCAGCAACGCAAGCCGTTTGGGAGGGTAGCAAGAAAAAAACCCCTCTGCTGTCATCCACACACAAGCTAATGCTCCTACAGTCTGACAAAGACCACTGGGAATTTCAGTGGGAAAAGGTCATAGGTCTGAGGACCAGAGTAGAGCTTTTTTACAACATCTAAGGTGGGGGTAGGGTAGCAAGAAAGGAGACCATAGAGAAAAGCTTCTCATACCAACGGTGAAGTCTGGTGGATGATCTCCGATTTGGTCCACTTTAGATTAATGCTAATTTACCAAAAATATAAACGAGGTGAAATTGAGAAAAAAAAGAAGAAGTTATATGCTGAAGAAACAAGTTCAAGGTGACAGCTCTCCAGTTTCCGTCCTCCTAACTTCACCTGACAGCTGCCTTCAGTCCAGGCCCTCATGATGCTAACTTTAGCGGGTTTCCAGTTTGTCAGCGGGTTAAACCCGGTGTCAGCGCTCTCACGAACGTGCCACGACATACATATCACACTGGAAACGTAAATCTCGTGTATCATCACATTTGGTTATTGTGTTTATACTATAGCGAGCCTAAATGAGCTGTTAGCTGCTCTTTTAGCATGTTAGCATCAGAGCCACCAGTTATTAGCACTGTACTTAACCTGGATATAACCTAGGCCTGCCGGGTAACTCATGCCTGACAGTGGGGTCGTGACGGCGGGTTTACCTCATAGCTCAGCAACACCTGCGGTACCGCTCTCCTGAAATACCCGAGGCCGCTCAGAGTGCGGGTTCACCAGGTAAACGGTCAGCGGTCAGCCGCCCGGTTCATTCCTCCACGCAAGCCGCAGCATACGCCATCATCTACCCGGCATGCAACGGGAGGAAAGTGTTTCAACACTGCCGCCTGCCTGCTGCTCTGTGTTACTGCAGCCTTCGATCCGTCCAGGACCATTAAAGATTCTTTTGGTAAAATTGAGGGTTATCTCCTCGTACTAATGGAAATACAGTATTCAAAACTAAAGTTAAATGTATTTGGGATTTTTGGATTCTCATATAGTGAAGCTGGTCTGCAAGCTCGTGGTGAAACTATGCTTCTACTACTTTACACTATCATTGAGCCTTGAGATACTGTATATCATTAAATGTAACGTCTTATCTGTCTTTAAAGGAATCTCATCACTTGATGGGATACTTGACGCGGCTGCCGACAGTGACATCTTTTTGACACTTGAGGGTCACCATAGAATCCTGGATAGGGAGGGGTGAGCTGCTATAGGAGGCACACTGGAACTTCACTGCTAGATGCCGCTAAATTTTACATACTGCAACTTTAAGACCTGGTCAATCTCTGTCAATATTAATATTAGGTTGTTTAGAACATTTATAGGGTCTGGACCAAAACATTTGTCAGATATCAGAAATTTTCAAATAGAAAATCAAGCTCTTTAAATTTTGAAATGATCTTGCAGATTCCCTGGTGGCCACAGGTTTGGTTGCAGGATCTTCATTAATTTGATATTGACATAGTTTTATACGTATTCTTTGTATAAGAGTACAACCCTAGATGGCACTATAACACGTCTTGTGCTGTCTTTGAACCAGAGCCGACAGTCTTATATCTTTTTACAATGTAATACCCCTTTTGAATTATTCCTTTTACCTAGTCTCCCATGCAATTCGTTTTTGGTAGGAAAAATGCTTTTATAAAGACACACAATACAGTAATGTGACATAAGTGTCTGATTTATTTAAAAAAACGTTACTGACTAACATCTATCTTTCAAATGTTGAAATCCATAACGACATCCATGACAAACTCATTTTTAGTCATCATGCCATAGCAAAAAAAAAAACACCCTGCACAACTGCAATTAAAGAAGTAACCCATGACGTTTTGTTGGTTCTGTTTTATTATTTAAAGATTATTATGAATATATCATCATGGGGTTTCAGCTGTATGACAGCTGTGCAGCCAGGAATTTATAAGTTTATCAAGGAGGGGAACACAATAGAATTAGGGCCACATTATCTTTCAAAGTATGAATTTGAATACTAACCTTGTTCACAGAGAAATGAGATTAAAGTGAGAGAAAAAAAAAAAAGATAATATATAATATATATAAAAAAAATACAATTGATTGACAAGAGCTGTGACACTGGTTCCAAATAAAGTGTGTAAAACTTTTCTAGTGAAGTTATGGGATGGTTTAAGCTGTCACTTCAAGGTTTAACGGTCAGTCTTTATAAACCTTTGTGTGGAAGTTAGAACACACATTAGCTTTTCTCAGTGTTCTCTACTCTTTTCAGTGCAGTACAGTGTATGTGTCAACCTGTTCCTTTTCTTGAGAAAATGTAACTAGAAATAAGGTATATATATATATAATTATTGTGTATAGAAGGGCACTCTCGAAGGATTTTTTTTCCACTGAACAGAAACTCAATAAATCATATTTTGTCCACTGGAGGGACCCCCGGGATGAATAGGAATCTTTTTGTGCACTGGAAGGCCCCCTAAATCACTATATCATATTTTGCCCACTCTATGGACCCCCTAGAGGTCACTATATCCCATTTGCTTCTGTTCTGCTGCCCCTCGTCCGTGGAATGCCTTCCCTTTTTTAAAAAGGACTTAAAACTTTCCTTTTTAGCAGAACATTAACATTGCTGCTTTTCGGTCATATTTTTTATATTATTATTATTATTATTATAATATATATATATTTTTATTAATGCTTTTCTCTGCATTTACTTTGTAGCACTTTGAGATTTGTTCCAACTGTAAAGTGCGTTATAAATAAAATGTATTATTATTTTGTCCACTAGAAGGATCCCCTGGAGGATACTATATCATACTTAATCCACTGTATGGACCCCCTAAAGGGCACTAATCAGATTTTTGACCACTGAATAGACCCCTTAAAAGGTACTTCATCATATTTTGTCCACTCTAAGGATCCTTAAAGGTCACTATCGCACATTTTCCACACAGGAAGGACCCCTTAAGGTTAATAGGATATATTGTCCACTGTTTGGACCCCCTAAAGCTTACTACATCACGTTTTCTCTCTGGAAGTGCCCCTTACAGGTTACTATTATATATTTTGTTCCCTGAACGAACCCCCTAAAGGTCACCATATCATATTTTGCCCACAGGAGGAGCATCCTAAAGGGCACCTCCTAATATTCTGTCCACGGGAAGGACTCCCTGAGGGACACATCATGTTTTATCCACTTGTAGGACAGCCAATAGGGAACTATGTCATCTTTTGTCCACTGGAAGAACTTCCCGGGGGACACATCCTGTTTTATCAAGTGGATGGACACCCTAAAGGGTACATATGACGATCAGTCTCAACATTAAAGTGAGTGGTTCTAATGTTGTGGCTGATAGTGTGCAACCGTTTCTAAACAATATTGAAGTTTTATGTTCCACCAGGACAAAGTAGACCCATCAATACAAAAAATTAACCTTCACAATGCTACAGTTCCATAATGGATGAACAGTAATATAAACCCATCAGCCATAACAATAGAACCGGTAACTGGTATTCATGTTGTGGATGACTGGTGTGGGTTTTTATTAAACCCTGAAACGTTGAAGAAGATTCTTAAAGCATTTTTGCAAACTTGGGTGGGGTGTCATCTCCAAGTTGCCCCCCTTTGAGTCCAGCAGCGGATCTGGTTTATAGCCTCTATCTTGAGATCATTTTGTACCCACCGTTAAATTCTTGTTCTCCCGGCCCCCGCTGATCAAAAGTTTGATTCCACTCCTTTCATTAGAAAAGACAGTGGGGAACGTCGTCATAGACGTTATCTCATCTGTATTCATTGCATGAGTGTGTATGAGTGTGTGTGAGTGAGTGTGTTTCTCGTCATGTATAGACACATTACGTGCGGGTTATTACGCACACGCGTCCTTCTGGAGAAAAGAACCTCCTGGTGTGTGTGGGGTGGGGGAGACTCGGGGGTGGGCTGATCCGCGAGGAAAGAGGTGGGTGTGTGATTTAAAGTACCATGAAGCAGAGCTGAGAAGGGTTTTATTCTCATCCAAGAACGGAGCGAGTCCAGAGGGAAACTCTCCAGAAGTCTGAGGCACAGAGGAGCAGAAGTTTTCAGCGCGGATCCAGAGGAAGATCAAAACAGATCAAGTAAGATTCACACATTTTAGTCTGACTAGCGGATCTGATGGTGAAGCTTAAACTCGGAGTAACGGGATCCTCGTCCTGGCAAGAGAAAGTTTGCTGGATGATCTTCCAGAGAGGAGGAAGAGAAGAAACGATCTGTCTCCTTTAAGAGAGTTTTTTTTTTTTTTTTAGCAAACTCTCACAGAATAAAACTTAATCCAAAGAGATTTAAATGACATAATGGTAGAATCAATTTTACACCAATTTTTATATTCTGTAATTCCCACCAATTCTGAGTTGTAGTTTCATACTGTTTACTTATTAAAGATGATATAAAGCATCAGAACGTTATTTGCTATTGCTCAGTTCCATCTTCCTATTCCAGGTCTTTATTCCATATGTACAGCGTTAAAGGTTATGTAGCCGGGTTGAGGGATAGATAGATTGTGTTAAAGGAACTTTTGTCAGAGGTATTTGCTGTGCTGAGTTCAGTTCTATTATTCAGAAGAGATTAAGTGGAATGTCCATTCCTTCCCCAGGACCTGACACACCCCTTTTTTATTCCTGGAAAGTCAGGGATTCTATAGATTCCCCTCCTTCGTGTTATACTCAAAAACTATTTATTGGATCATTTTCTTTTTTTTTTTTATACCCACATAAACCGTAATGTGAGGAAGAACTGGATTGATTTTGGAAAAGGTGGGTTGTTTTCTCCAAAAGTTTTCCGGTTATAATTTCTTGATCTTTGGTCCAATTTAGTCCAAATTTGATGCAAATGAATCGAATCGAGGAGATCTAGCCTGTATATATCATATTTTTCTCTAATAGTCCATATTTTACTCAGTAGGGGGAGCTATGTTTTGAAAAACATTGTTTTTTGGGGCATAACTTCCCCAATTAAATTCAACATTTAACTTGATTAGTTCAGTTAGGAGGATTGATCGTAGAACGCAGGCTATCGGTGGGCTTTTTCGGGGATATACCCCTGCAGTCCGGAACGGCAAGGTAGTTCATTCAATGTTTATCTTAAATCCAACTCCAGCTTGTAATGGTAATTGAAGGTGGCTGGATTTCCAACCTCCCAAAAACCTAATCTGGATTTATGTATTATTCCTTCATAAGATAAAGAAAAATGTCCTAGTCCTTGTTCAACCCCGCTCTATCTGGATCCACTCTAAAACATGTCCAGTCCATCCTCCCACAGAGTTTTATGGATATCTGTTCAGTCACTTTTTGGGTTATCCTCCTGACTATCCAGTAACCAAACGGATGTGGGTGAAGACATTAACATTGTCAGTGGAGGTAATTTGGATAAATCCTGGATCTGCTCCATTGTTTGGATCCACTCCAAAACCCCAAATCGATTCTTTGATGCTAAAAACCCAAACTTTTCACCAAGTTTCATCAAAATCTGTCGGGTAGTTTATGTTATAGAAACAGTGAATGAAATCCTTATCTTGCAAAGTTTGTTAAAGTTAATCCAAGCCCTAGTCAAGATCTGCTCTCAAACTTAATGAGTTCATCCTGGTCAGGAACCCAAACCTTCTGGTCTCATGAAAACCTGCTCGCCAGTGTTTGTGCAATCCTGCTAACACGCAACAAACAAACAGATGGTGGTGAAACGTTGGCAGAGGTAATACAGCCTAACGATTTAAAGCTGGTGGAAACAGTGAGTTGAATCTGAAGCGCTTATCTCCAGGTCCATTGGGCATTCCAGCCACGCCAGCATGCCAACACAAACTGAACAGAGAGATGGCCAGAACCGCAGAGGAAGAGGGCACGGCCTCCCTGAGGTGATTGGCACAAAAGATAACTGTTTTCCAAAACTAGCCAGACTGCCAAACAATCCACCTTGTGGGGCTTTTAAAGGATAGGTGGTTGGGTTGGATTCTATTTTTTTTCTTCTAACCCACATAGACCTTCGTGCGAGGAAGAACTGGGGTGCTTTATATCCAGAATCTTTTGGCCATAATTTCTCAACCGTTGGTCCGATTTAGTCCAAACGTGATGCAAATGATTCGACTTGGGGAGATCTATCTGGTGTGAATCACATATTACTCTAATAGTTCATATTTACCTCTGTAGGGGAGCTTATTTAATCGAAAAAACATATTTTTCAGACATAAATTCCGATCAGTTGGTTGAATTTAATTCAAATTTGGTGCATATCAATCAACTCAAAGAGATCTATCTCCAATATATCATAGTTTACTATGAAAGGTCAGATTGTCCTCCCTAACTTTTACACTTATTTTGAATATAATACTTATAATAATAATGATTCAATCAGGGGGACAAGGAAGTAGAATGGGGACCATTGTTGTCAGGGATGACAGTTTAGGGAAGGCACTAATTGTATAATGCATTTTATAACATCAAATTACATTTATGTGGAAAGAAACTGGCACAGAAGATTAATATTGCAAATTGAGTTCAGTTAATTAATGCTTGGAGTGGACTTGAAACGACAGGGGAACTGGCATGAAGCCCGGAGACGCTGCCTGAAGTTGTGAAAGAGTGAATGAATGGTTATCTGAATCAGCCAGTAATTAAATATTGCTTGGAAAAAGCTCCAGCCCCCCCGAGCAGGATAATCGGTTACAGGAAATCCTTCTTTGACAATACCATGACCCCTCTCACCAAGCCAATCAGGGGATTGTGGGTCATGGTGTCGCAATAATATGATTGATGGTGTCGCCATAGTAGAGTTCATGGTGTCGCCATACTAGGGTTCATGGATTTGCTTATTACATTATAGTTTTCTGCCTGAATGTTTGCGTGTAAAATATTAACTGAAAACCAATATTGAAAAAGGATATGAACTTGCTACTGAAATAAAGTGACATCTTTTTATACAGTTTTTTTGTATAACTCTTACGTGTAAAAAGGTCGGTTCCTTTTTACCGAAGAAGAAGCGGCACAGACGCTGTCAAAAACATGAGCTCAGCTCAGAGATCATGTTGCAACACCGGCAGCTGACTTGATTTGCTGAGTGTGTCACAATGATTAGGAGCATCATTGCCAAATATTTAGAGGATCTGTAAAGGGGGGCTGGGAGTTGTCACATGTCTACCAGTTGAACTCAGGATGTCAAGGAGTTTAAAAAATCCGAGGGGAAACACAGACACACCTTCTGTCCTCGCACTGAAAGAGTTTGGCGGTCCGAAAATGTGAAACGCCCCCCACCCTCACCTCTTCCTCAGCTGTTGTCCGACCTTTGACCCCCACCACATAACTTCACTATATCTGCCTTTTCCCATAACCAGAGTGCTCAGCCTGTTCTGTCGAAATATTCAACCGTGAAATCAATATAAAGCAGCAGCACTTTATCAGAGCCCGGCGGCGGCCGGTTCTGGATCAAAACAGCTCCAGTGACTCTGCCTCACAGAATCAGTCCGGCCTCAACTTCAAACAGATAACAGCGACTGATCAGTCACAGCTTCACACATTACTTTTAACCAAAGTAGCTCATACAAGCCAGCTCCATTACATTTACTGATTCAAACTCACTTTAGCTGCTCTTCATCGTCGTCGTCCCCCCCGCCATGACTGAATGGGCTCTTTGTGAATATTGCTCAAAAACTGTCATAAATATTCCTGCGCACAAACAAACAAGTATTGGAGCGGTAGCTTTTGCGATTTAGGATCTTTAATTGTCTGCATTTTTTTGTTTTGTTTCCATGGATACAAATTGAGTTTAGGCTCATTTTTATTCCAGAAAAGTTTTTTAGATAATGGAAGTGTTGTCACCGCCGCAGGTTAACCTGATAACTCAAAAACTATTCCACTGATCATTTTCAAATTTTATACCCACAAAAAAACTTAGTGTGAGGAAGAACTGGATTGATTTAGGGAAAGGGCATTGGCACTTTTCCATTATAATTTCTCAACCGTTGGACAACTTAGTCAAAAGTTGGTGCTTGTGAACCCGCCCCTCCCCACCACACCCCAAAAACATGCAATATAGGTTCCTCTAAATTACCCAACGGTTGTTTGATTGTGAACGTTTTTTTTAATCTCCATGTGTCAGCCTCGTGTCAAACTGTTGACTAGTCCATGGTGTCTCGCCCAGTGTCTGCTGGGATAGGTTCCAATCCCTCAAGCGACTCTGAACAGGATGAACAGTGACAGATTAGGAATGAATGATGAATGATGCAAGACATAAGAGTCTTTATTGTCCTCATAAAGATTTCCCGTACAATAAAATGAGTAAGATATGCGGTTAAGAAGAATAGAAGTTAATAGGGTCAACTTAAATAACTTCCCCATACTCCCACAGCGCCCCCCCACAGGACTCCCCGGAGCACATGGTCATAGGCCTGCTTCAAATCCACAAAACGTACGTAGACTGGATGTTAAAATTCCCACGACCCCAATAGCTCTCGGTCGGAGCCTCTTTTCCAGAACCCTGGAATAAACATTCCCAGACTATAGGATGGGCTGGAGAGTGTTACTGGGGAGAGGGGTGTCTGGAAAACCGTCCTTACCCTGCTGCTAAAAACAATCTGCTGTATAGCGAGTCCAGATGTGTAGCATTTATGATGCAACAACAAGCAGGATCAGAAATCATTTCTAATTGAAGTGTATCACACGTTCTACACAAGGTTGTTTTCCGGGAACCGAATAAAAGGAAGAAAATGAATGATGAAATTAAGTAACCTTTTTTTTCCTCTTCTATATCATGCGTGACTCATCACCAACAGAGGAATTTTAGCCGACGTCGTTTCAACGTTGTAACAGGTTGTAAGAGTTTCTTCACCTCCTGAGCCGTGAAAAAATATCTTTATAAAAAACCAGCGACACATCTTGTGTTTGCGTCATTTCATTTGTTTACAGCTCATCTCTAACGGCAAAACAGGATCATCATAGAAAAGGAATTCAGATTTGTTCCAGTGATTGTCATTTCAAATATTATTTGTCTTTCTTTGTCATGCAGCATCCTGACTAAGTGATTGCAGTTATTTTTCTTGCTTGCAGGCAGACGACAGTTAACACTCGCATTCAAAATAAAGAATGCTGGTTTTTAAACTTAAGTTTATTTGACCTAAATTTGCGTTCTTCATTGGCTAATTAAAGTAAATGCCACCAAATCAGGAACGCAGACACGCCATAAAAAGGATTTAATGACATTCTGGATTAGGGTTTAACTTAGAATAGAATGGAAGAAACTTTATTAATCCCCACGGGGAAATTTAGCATTTGAGGAGCTCCAACATTTACAAAGTGACAGAAGGAGTTAGAAAAATAGGATGAAATATAAAATATGCAAGATACACAATATACACACTAAAGAAGTATTAAAGTAATTTATATATATATATATATATATATATATATATGTACACATTCACACATAAATATATACACACTTGTACACAGATATGGATAAAAATGCAATTAAATCAAGATGGATATGATATAAATTTGGGGAAATAGTCTTATAGTTTTGTTTGCATTTATGACTTTGATTTAGATATTTTTTAATCCGTTTTGAATAAAACTGACAATATTTCCTTTATTACAATATACAATTATTTTTGCGGGGGGGGGGGATCTGGTTGTATTCATCTGCCTCTCACGGCCCACTATCAGTCGACTCCTCCGCTGCTCATTAAAGATTCTAGCTGTTTTATAACAGCTCACAAAACTCCTTTTAAACCCATTTACAGGGACAGACGTGGAGGAGAGGGACAATCCATCCTCTGTGGTTCATTCTAGTGAAAATCTTTCACTTTCCAAATGTTGACTTTTGGTGTCTGACATTACGACCCGCATTTTTTTAAGACCTGAGTGCGACAGGGAGGAAGGGGCCAGGCTCGGGCGAGACAAATGATCAGAGCCCGTTGTGAGTGTGAGTGCAATCTACGAGTGTGGGGTTTTGGAACAGTGTGATGAATGTTCATATGATTTTTTAGTGCTAGACCAATACTCACACTCAGACTCACTCGGCGTTATTTGTTATATTTAACAGCTGGGCCGAGGCTGATGGAAGCCAGCTGCTGGTACGAGGTCTGCATGTTAGATTGCTGTGTGCAGCCGATAAGGATGAAAGGCTAAATGCCCCAGAATGCTTTGGAAAAAACTGGTAGGGGCGTACGCGATAATTGTGGGAAAAAGTGAAAGAAAAACAGAACTGGGTTTTAGTTGGTAAGAGTGTTATAAATACAATCTCTGTGGAATAAAATCTCTGCCAGCATTGGCATCTATTGCTGTTTACCATGAAGCTGTTGGGCTTTTCTTGCTCGTACATCTACACTGTAAAAAGGAGGATAGTTTGATTAGAAAAAAATGAAAGTCCTGCTTTTGATTGTAAAAAATATTTTCTCGAAAAAACTTTTTTTTCTCCCACTTTTTTTTACCTTAAAAAATAATAAAAACGATGGAACAATACATAATATGTATTTATTATTGGTGCATAAATCTGTCATTATTTCATTACTTGAGCATATTCAGACAAATATTACACACTGCAAAAAGACAGTTATTGACCTAACCCCCCTAACACAATAATACTTTTAATTTAATTGTGTATTACCTGTGAACAAATGAAGTTGTGTAGATGTTGCACATAAGTTTAGTTGTATTTGCCCCTCTGAGATTATTGTCTTTATCCAATTTTTTCCGTGCATTGTTATTTATTATTTAGCCTTTTCAAACCGTCATCTATTCATGTATCGCAATTTCAGTAAAAGCAGGAGGAGGACATAGTGTGACAACACAGTAACAATTTGACAGGCTCTATGTAACCAATCCAGAGCTCAAAGTTCATTTAAGATGTATCCAGCTCCCATTTTGCTGTGTAAACAGTGCATAATATGAATTACCTTTAAATACAAGGCACTAAAATGTTTATTTTCTTGAATATTCTTAGGTGTTTTTTTTAGAAAAACATTAATTAAACCATCTTTTTCTCCCATCCCTGTTCAAATCAAGGCGTATTCTCCTTTTTAAACAGCACCAATCGTCTGGTATGTGAATATTTGTAGGTGGGCCCTCTGAGTCCTATGTCTTCTAATGCTCTGTACCATTAACGACTTGTTTGGTGCTCAGATTCTTCCGAGAGATTGCGTCGAAGGGTGTCGGCCCAGACACCCCTCTCTACGATCTGTGTTCTCACACACATCCAAAGCTCACACACTCAGTCCAGGTTCACAGAGGCAAATAGTTGGAATCAGTTTTGGTATCAGAGAAAAGAGTTTATTCACAGGTGAATGAGAACATGGATGATGTCAGAGCTGATAAATGCAACACTATCTTCTAAGAAATCATTATCCATGCAATATCTGCCAGACTGCGCAACATTTCCTCTCCACAAGTCTTTAGAACCCCTAGAACCCCACCCTAGCAATGGAATGAGGACACAAAGACAAAGACATCAGCTCTTCGGTTAATGCCGCACCTTTTTTGATGTTTTAAAATCTGTCTTTCTGCTTTTAATTACGTGCCTGTTCTTAAATGTAGTCTGTACCTGATCTGTGGAAAGTGACCTTTTGTTCCCATGTTTGCTTTAACGTTTATTTAGAAGAGACTAATAAACCGTATCCAGATTAGGTTTATGATTGGCGTTCACACATTCGGAACCTCTGATCCTTTCAATAGCAGTAAAAATCCTGGACCGTTGACTTTGGTGCAGGTTTTGAATTACTTTCTGCAGAAACGTTGTTCTTAACCTCACCTCATTTTAAGATAGCTCCAACGGGCGCACATTTCCAGCCTGCATCAGTGGAAAATAGAGGTGACACTTGAACTCAGTGCAAGCTGGAACACAACATGCTAACTAAAGTCTGTATGGTTATTAATTATTATTATTATTATATTATTAAAATTAAATCTCCCCAATATGTCTCCCAGAATGCCGGCTGAGCGCCTGTCACTAAGAGGACCCTCGGTGGTCGGGCGTTTCCCCGGAGCGGCCCCGCCCACTAGAGTGGAGCTGTCCATCCACAAAGAGAGCGAGAAGATACAGGAGGAAGAGGAGGGAGGCTGTTGCGGCTGGTTCATGAAGATGTGTCCGTGCTGCTGTAAGCGCCAGAAAAGCACCTCCTATGATATCACAGATAAGATTGAATTGGTCAAACCCCCGACTCCCGCTCCTTCAACAATCACTGAGACCACCAAGCCAATGCTTGGAGACCCAAAGGAAATGGAAGGTAAGGCTGCAGACTTCTGGGCGAAAGGGCAATTATTATAGCGAGGTTGAAATACTTTACATACACGATGGTTAACTGAAAATATGAAATGTACAATTTTCTGCTAATTATGGCTCTCTCAGAAATGAAGTTGTCGGTGTGTTCTGTGGACCTTTTGAGCTCCAAGACGGGTCAGAACAGACTGGAGCACCACACTGACTTGTATCATGGGGAGGAGATGATCATCCGCAGAGGACAGCCCTTCCAGATGGAGCTGGAGCTCAACAGACCCTTCAGTGCCGACACCGACAAGCTGCATATGGACCTGAAAACAGGTGTGGATGTAATGATGAATTCAAGCTAGTCATTACAGCTCAGGTGGCCCTGAGTGCAACTATTTATATTAAATTAATAGTAAATATTAAACATTGATTTATGTCACAGCCATGTAAATGGCTCCCCCTAGTGGACATAGGTGGTATTTTTGCCGCCAAAATCCCTCTCTTTGGCCCATTTGGGGCCAGACGGAGAGCCCTGCTGGTCCTATCCCACAAAAACGGTGTAGAATATCACCAATTCCTGGTATTTTTATCAAATTCTATGAAGAGTTCCTGAGAAAATTCCTCAATTTATTTTTGCTTACTGTAAAAAAAATTAGAAATGGATAGAAATATTGGATTTTTTTTTTTAACCGTCGCAGGACTCCAGCCTCGGCCTTATGGCGTTAACAGTTTACAGACTTCAGAACACCAGACACCATGCTCCGACATTCACGGGCCTCATACTACAGCCAGCCGCCACTCAGCTGGGATTAAATGACCATTACATCACCCCGGAGCTCCACCCACAGTTAAAATAACTAAACGCAGATTAACATCGGAGCCTTCCATATCGGACAGACTCTAACTTTGTTTGCAGTCACATTCTCTGTGGGAATGTTTAATGCACAGCTTGTCGAATCCTCCTAATGTGTTATTTTGCTCAACCACGGCGCTGCGTAAAGATCCTCAGACAATGTCCGATGAAGTTCCAGTCACGGGGGAGAAAGTTTTAAATTGATTTCCTCTTGGAGGAAGAGCTGAGAAAGGAAGTCCTGGCCCAGCAGAACAATGAGTTCTTGATAAACTCCGTTTTCGCTTCAGCAGAAAGCAACAGGGTGCCACGGAGCAAATAGCTCAGAGGAAAGCATCCAATAAATCCCGATCCAGAGAGATGCTGAGATTTGAGCTCGTTCTTTTCCTTTGTTAGTCTGAAGCAGATCATTTATTTAAGGTCATAAGAGGTGTGTGCACGTGTGTGCACGTGCACTGTGGGAAATTTAGCAGCCCTGCTATTTGTTTATTGGGACAAACCATCGCTGAGGTTGTGCGGCCCAATGTGGGAGCAGACTAACAACTGCTGTGACTAATGGGGTCCACTTTGTTCCCAGCTACATGCTGAAGTGAAATCCTTCCACTGCTACATGAACCGATTTCAGCTGAAGGAGAAAGAGTAAGAAAAAAACAAACTAAACAGATTGGAATAAAATTCAATCTGAAAGTCATAGTTGAGGGTCAGGTATATAACAAATGTCTATAAAGAGAAATAAAGAAATATGCAAATGAGATGGATAACAGTAACCAATATAAATAATTAACAACAACAACAAAAGTATTGTTTGGAGCAATTGTTTGTGCAAAAAGGGAGTCCGGCAGTATCTGAATATGCAGATGCTATGGTTTATGTCCATTAAATATTCTGATGGCAGCTGGCAGGAAAGACTTCCTGTGGCGTTTGGCGAGATCAGCCTGGGACTGACGGTGCTCTGCTGCCTCACCTTTCAGGGCATGAAGAGGGTTTCAGGGATCGTTTTATTCACCGAGGGTCTTGTAAGTCTATGAGAAAACATATGGCCCAAAAACGTTTGGGGATAAAGCTTCCCCTATTGGTAGAAAAATAGCAACTGACCTTTCCCTGAAATCAATTCAGTTCTTCCTCACACTAAGGTCTACGTCGGTATAAAATTCGAAAAGGATCCCTGAAAGGTTTTTTTGAGTTTCCGCGTTTATACGAAGGATCTGCCGCGGCGACGACGAGTCCATAATATCCCAGACCAAATTCTACGGTTCGTGCTCTAGCAGTCAGACTGTCACAGGATGTCACAGGACTCTGAGGTGCAATGACATAATGAGCCGCAATTGTTCTTGAGTATTGTCTAACACTATCTCTTATATTATTTTCCCGTGTGGTGCAGGTCCGCTGCCCGTGGTCTCCAAAAACACCCATGTCATCATTCCGCTGTTGGAGAAACTGCAGGGGAAACGCTGGGAGGCCAAGATATTGGAGCAGAACGGAAACAAGATCAAGCTGTCCGTAAACTCTCCAGCCGGCGCCGTGTGCGGACTTTATGGTCTCACTGTGACGTGTAACGCCTCGAAGTGGGAGGCGGGGACTACGTACGCCTCCAGCAAGAAAATGGTCATGCTCTTCAACCCTTGGTGTGAAGGTAAGGTGGGCAGAGGGTGTGCACAATTAATCTGAGAGCAGGAATGTGGTCAATTGGTAAGGAGGGAGTTGATAAATGGCGGAAGGACTGTGTTGCATAACGTGTCTGGATTTATTTACACAGTGCATGACTTACTGTTAGCTTTGAGGGAGAACGTTTGGAGAGCAGCCCAAATGCCAGGGAGCGCGTTCCAAGAACTTTATTGCTGCGTTGAGAACGTTGGTATTTTTCTTCAGATAGCAAACAGAACAGATGGCTGGTAGTCAGTTCATCTGGTAAATTGTTACGTACGGGTGAGAAAGTCCGACTTAATCCATGGATGTGTTGCTGTCAATCACCCGGCCGCGGCATGACTCAAACTATGTGAGGTATGCACCTTCACTGAGCTTCATTCAGAGCTGCCAGATTCAGACCTTTAACCTCTCTGCTTAAACAAATTCATCACTTATTAAGTAAGTAAGTATTTCGGATCCTTATTTTTTAAACATTTGTATATACCGGTCAGCCATAACATTAAAACCTTCCGTTTTTTGTTTCACTACTAACCCAGCCCAGTGATGTCACTGTGTGTTCTGTTTACATTCTATCACGTCCATTATTTACTTTTTCAAGCAACTGTGCTACAATAGCTCTTCTGTGGGATGAGCTTCGGGCACTCATGACCCTGTCACCAGATAACCAGTTGCCCCTCCTAACCACTGCAGATCAGGAACACCCAATGAGACCTGCAGTCTTGGAGAATGTAGAAAAAGTCTTTAGCTATCCGAGTCTTCGGGAAGATTAAGATCGAAGGGTCTCTGCCCTGAGCAGCAGCATGGAATATCCCCCCTTTGGAGTCTGGATACTGGTGGTGGTGGTGGCTGATGGCGCTGCTGAAACTGTTGGAGCTGTAATGACTAGACAGAGACAGGGAGATGGAGGGTGCGCAAACAAGCAGCATGAAAGAACTAGATGAATGGAGAAAAAGTCCAGTTGAAGGGGGTAGGCTCAGCAGGCAGGTGTGACACAGTGATGGGATGGATGAGGCTACCTGAATGAGTGCAGCCAATATCAGTTGATGCTCCATACGATGGCGCAGGAAGTAGAGACTTAGCATGTGCGACAGGTGAGGAGTGGTATGAACAGTACTAATGCCTGAGTGTGCAAGAAGATAGTTTTTACTGATTGAACTTTAGATAAATCTGCATCACAATTTGGCTCTTGTCAAAGTTTCTCACATCCTTACACTTGGTCAGTCCATCAACTTCAGGACAAATGTTCACATGCTGCCTTCTAAATCCCACCAACTGAGTGATGTCCCAGTGACAAGATCGTTTTTTTTTGTTCTGTAGGTTTGCTGCAACGGCAAATCCTTCCGTAGCCATTTTTATTTGCTTCCGTAATTTGGATTGCAGTCAGGAGAACATGATAAAACCACCACACAAGAAACAAGATGCAGAAAAGAACCCCCCCACCACCACCTTTAATCAAAACTTAGGAAATATAAATTGTTTCCTGAACTGACACAGAAAACATAAATACGACCAACAGTCTCTAAATTGCTCAAGTTAAATGTGCAACTGTGTGCAACTTTCCTTCATGTGAAGAATTAAAACCAAGTTACCTAATATGCAAATGAAACAAATTTACTGCACAGGAAACAAAGGTCTTTTCATTCCTGTTGCTCCTCTATGGAGTCGCCCTGACTCTCTTGCTGCCGGACACTTGACTAACTCAGAGTGAAGTGGGTGGTCCGTGCAGTCCGATGGAGACCGGGCCTTCTGGAGGACATGCTGGGGAAAAAGTAGACATCAAAGAGGTCCGTTGGACACAAATCACTACCAGCCATCTTCACAATATGGTTCAGGCGATTTTAATGATTGTACGTACTGGGTAATATGAGGACAGATTCTGTGAATTACTTATTTCTGATGTATAGAAGTTTACATTGATATATCCCACCCACTTATGGGTGCGGCTAAAATAGCACCTATAAGTGGATAATTATAATGCTATGGCTGGTCGGTGTCGCAGCAACACAGCAAAACAAACATAAAAAGATCAGATGGATTCCATAAAAAGAAAAAAAATCTTTCATTGGTTGCTGCTTTTGGCAGTCTGCCCAATCTCCACTTTCAGAGGCCCTGCCCTCCCGGACGTTCATAAAAGACAGAATTCTACAATTACTGTTAAAAAAACTAACAAAACATGACGGGGCAACATCAGCGTGATTCTACAGTCGGTACCAGTCTGTCCTCCCTTTTGTTTTTACCACCTTCCTATCATTCTCCCAACCAACCCTTTTTTTTTCTCCCTCGTGATCCCAAGCACAATTCTTCCCATTGCTCTACTTTCTGGTTTTGAAAGTCCGTGAGGAAGGCTGTCAGGGTCCTGCTTCTCCCGTAACACCTCATGAAACTCCACCCTTCCCTTCCAGAGGCACAACTTCCCCTCTTTCTCTCATTACTCCCTCTTGACTCTGTTCAAACTTTTCCTTCCACTTCTTTTTCTCATCTCCGTCTTTTACTGTTCATCCTTTTCTCTATTTTTGCCACGTTCGCTTTCCCCGCCCGAGGAAAATCTAAAGGCAACTACGACAGCTAAAAAGATGGACAAACAAAGACAGAGCGGGTCAGCAGTCCAGTGATGTCACTCAAAATAGTCAGTTTCCCATAAATACTAGTGGGCCCCTCATGTGCCTTGACTCATTGTGTTGCTTAACCATTTCCTGACCTTGGGGACGATTCATTTGTGAGGGAAATCACATTCTTCAGTGATTAAGTCACTAAAGGGTTAAGTGAAGCACATTCTGCATACCATTCACTCCCAAGGAGGAGGCAAAATTCATCTGTTTTTATTTTCTGCCTGTGTTTTGAGAGAAAAATAAATTAATCAGATCCAAAAGGGTTTATTTCCTGTCAACGTCGCAACAACATTTGAGATAAAATGACACGCGATTAAAAGCTGTCCCAGTGTTCTCCCTTACAGCTAATCCGGAGTTTGCAGACTGATTCAAACCAAAATTACAGCCGTTAAAACTCTCCTACTCCACAAAACCCAAATCTTGGTAATTAGTGATAAGCGATAGTAAGTGGTCTTGCTTTCAATCAAAAGGAATGAAAGTTTGGTTTGTTTCTGTTCTTCGTTTGTTTTTTTATAGTCCGGACGAGTTATTGCGATCCCAGTTAATGTGATTGCATGGACTAAGTACAGATATTGAATGATTGATGCTTAAAACGTTGCAGAAATAATAATAATAATAATAATAATACATTTAATTTATAAGGCACTTTACATTTCGATCAAATCTCAAAGTGCTACAAAGTAAAAGCAGGTAAAAGCATCAATAAAAAAATTAAATAAAATATACAAATACAGCTTAGAACATGGAGAAAAGTAAAAGAAAAGAAAACAGAGCCAAAATAGAGAAGAAATACACTTTTTCATGGATTCTGTACTATGTAAGCCCAGCTGATGGCTTCTTTTAATGTCAATAAAAGAACTGCATCGTTAATTTTAGATCGGGTTTTTGTTTGTCAGTGGTTCAATGAAATTCTCCTACCTGAAGGAAGCAATTCTCCAACAACAATTGGGTCCACGCTGTCGTCCTCGACCGCCATGGGAGGATGAGTCCCATGGCGGTGAAGATGACAGGATGTATTCATGTCCTTCACAATATGAAGGCAAATTCTGCCAGAACAATGTTTTTAAAAACATGAGCCTTGGATCGGATGTTCAGGTGTTAAAGCTCCGTTAGATTTATCTAATGTTTTCATGTGCTTGCAGACGACACGGTGTTCCTGGACGATGAGGAGGAGAGGAAGGAGTACGTTCTGAACGACACCGGGAGGATTTATTACGGCACGGAGAAACAGATAGGATCTCGCACGTGGAACTTCGGGCAGGTAAGGACTGAGAAGACAAGTCGTGTCTGAAAGGAGCTGAAGGCTTCGGGTTCTCAAAGAACATTTTTATGCATTTTCTTAGTTCCACGAAGGAATCCTGGAAGCTTGTCTCTTTATCCTGGAGAAGAGCAACATTCCTGCATCTGGACAAGCCGATCCGGTCAATGTGGTCAGGGTCGTGTCTGCAATGGTGAGTTTGAATTAAAGGAACAGTTCAGCCAAATATGGAAGCACAGTCCTCACCTGCTCAGCTCCATACTGACGGAAAGTCGTTTGAAGTTTTTACATCTGTTAATCATTTCTGGAGATTCACTGGAGACTTTAAAAGAATCATAATTATATGCAACTAGTCTAGCATGACACGAATCTCCTTTACCCCGAATGTATTTGAAAATACACTATTTACATGCTTTTTTTAAAGATGTAATCCTCACACTAGCATCAAAGCTAAACGTGTTAGCACACCCCGTCTACAGATGACGACCACAACTTCATGCTAGCAGGTAAAAAGTGTGAGTTCTAGTTGATAGTACTACGACTACTATTACTAACGCAAATAATGATAATGAGCTGCTATATCAGTGTAAAATGTCATGTCCACTATGATTTTGTTTCATTTGTTTAGCTCACTAGCATGCTAACCAACAATTAGCCACATTCAAGCATATTCCTGGATGGGGGGGCTGCTATAGCTTAGTGGGTGCCACAGTCGTCACCAAACCTATGGGTCAGCGATTCTATTCCTGAGTCTTTGCAAGTCTACATGTATATGTTATATACATGTGACAAATAAATGATTCTATTCTATTCTATTCTATTCTATGAAGGCGGGCCTGAGGTCACATTACTTACTGATTTATTAAGTGAGTGTCTTTATTTGCACCTGCTAGAGGAAATTCATTGTTGATATAGTGCATAAAAAATTAACTGGTTTGTTATAATTAAGAATGAAACTGCCAGTCAGAATTAGTTGGCATTTAAAGGGTGTTGGAGCACAAAAAAGTTTGGTTCTGGTCGGCTATAGCCCCTGGTTGTGGCTCAGGTGCATCATTGTATCCTCATGTATTCTACGAAAAATCACGATTTTCCTCCTGAACTACTTCTCTAATGTAAAAAAACTTTTCCTTTATGATTTTTTAATGTCACTGATGATATTTGACAATGGAAATGGCGGAGGAAGGATCTCTAATTGACGTTGTCTCCATTCTGTTCTCAGATTAACGCTCAGGATGATGCTGGGGTCCTGGTAGGGAACTGGTCTGGGGATTACTGTGACGGTGTTTCCCCTACGGCGTGGAGCAGCAGCGTGGAGATCCTGAAGAATTACTTCTCATCCGATGGAACGCCTGTGTCGTACGGACAGTGTTGGGTCTTCTCAGGGGTCACTACTACAGGTGAGAAAAATCCCAGTAGCGAGATCATGTGATAGAGAGCACATGTGCAAACGTCAAGTCCATGAGCTCTCATCGTTTCCTCGCGTGCAAGCAGGATCCCTCACATGATAGCTAGCTGACCCTTAGCACATGCTGCCCTGAGACCACCCTAAATACCTCGCGCCAACATTCCTGCCATAGCGCCTACTTTTGAGCCACATGTGTTGCCTTCATTCAGCCATACAGTCATGCAAAACCCAGCTCAGTACAACATCTGGGATCAAATTCATTAAATGATTGTGTTGGTTCGGGTTAATTAACTCAATCTCCTTCTTTCCAGTGCTGAGGTGTCTTGGCATTCCCACCCGCAGCGTGACCAACTTCCAGTCTGCACATGATACCGATGTGTCCCTGACGACAGACGTCTATCTGGACGAGAATATGGAGCCGATCGACCACCTCAACAGAGACTCAGTCTGGTAAGATGTGCCACTTTACACAGGTCAGTTGAGCCTGGCTGCTAAATCCATACCTGAGGAACGTGTTAAGATCTGCTCCAAAAGCAGGTCCCTCGAACTTGGAACTCCAGAAATGCCATGCTCATTAAATTATGCCCTCTCAGAAGCTAATCTGGAATCTGGCAGCTGCACCGTGGAATGTCTCTCCTCTGGAGGTTGACCAAAATGACGTCCATCAACTCCTCTCTTTTCTAAAATTTGATTTATTTTCGATATAAAGTTGATAACCGCAAAGTCCAGGCATAATATCAACCTTTTCATCTAGGTGTGGGCAAGAGAACGAGTATGAACATTTTACTGTTGCTTAAGGATAACACAGCATGTTCTTCGCCGAATCATCCTAAAGGCAAATTCTTTTTTATTAAGAGCATGTATGCAGATGATGTAAAACTGTTTTCAAACGTCTGTAGAGGAGCATGAAAACAATGTCATTCAGAAATCAACAGGTAGATGCCAAAGTTAACGTGTAATTAGGGATTATTGAATTAATTATACAAAAGAATCTGGTGTGTTCGGCCCTCCACACGGCATCAGAGTTCTGAATTTGGCATAATAGTGAATTTAAACAGCCGTAAATATGTGTGCAAAGGAAAAATATGTCTTAAAATGAGTTCCCTTACAAATCAAATATGTATTATATATAAAACTAGTCCAACTCTGTTGTCCTTCATAGCAAGTATATATCCCCAAAAAGCCCATAATTCCCTACGTTGTACAAGCAGCCCCCCTGATTGAACTCCTGAAATTAAATGCGACCCGTTAATAATCTCAACAATCCATATTGACCCAATTCAACCCTCCATCCATCCGTTGTCCTTCATCTCTTCTGGCGTTGGATCGCGGGGGCAGCTGACTAAGAAGGCATTCCAGACATCCCTCTCCCCAACAACACTCTCCAGCTCATCCTGAGGGATCCCGAGGTACTCCCAGGCCAGATGAGATATATTCCATCCAGTGAGATCTGGGTCTACCTCGGGTCTCCTCCCAGTTGGTAGTGCCTGAAAAATCTACCAGAGGCATCCTAATCAGATGCCCGAACCACCTCAACCGGCTCCTTTCAACGTAGCAACTTAGCTTAGCTTAGCTAAGGGTAGGAGTCCAGAGACAGAGCTTCCTTGCATTGCATGGCCTAAAGGTAACAGAATCCGGCCAACAGCTGCTCTGCTGTCCGCTAATTCAAATGTAATATCATGCACAAAACTGAACAAAACAATCGGTTGGCTCCATCTCCAGTCTGGTTAAGCTAATCTAGCTAACTCCCTGCTTCTTATTCACAACTTTTCTAAATCTGTCTTTAATGGGATCTCAAATTTATATCTAGGAACTTCCACGTATGGAATGACTGTTGGATGGCCAGACCGGACCTTCCCCCCGGTGAAGGAGGCTGGCAGGCTGTTGACTCAACTCCACAGGAAACAAGTCAGGGCACCTTTTGCTGCGGTCCCGCTTCCGTCAACGCCATCCGCTCAGGCCAGGTCTACCTCAGACATGACACTCCTTTTGTCTTTGCTGAGGTGAGGAATCTTTTTTATTCAGTTGTATCATTGGTTCAAACCTAAAAAGATCAAGAGAAGAGAACTGTTGGTCCTTTTCTCTCAGGTCAACAGTGATAAGATTTACTGGCAGAGGAAACTGGACGGTACTTTCAGTCAGATCCACAGCGAGAATAAAGCTGTTGGCCACTGCATCAGCACCAAAGCAGTGGGATCCGAGGAGCGGGCAGACATCACGCACCTGTACAAACACCTAGAAGGTAGCGGCAAGCTCCAGAATCAGACAGATTTATCTGTTCACTACCTGGGCTGACCTTAAATGATGATGATTTTAATGTTAAAAGCAGCTCCTTTGCTTTTTTAAAATATGAGTCTCTGTTTGCTTTCTTTGGAGGACGGTGGACCACATGTTGACTTCACTTCTGCTCCCTCTTTATTAGGTTCAGAAGAAGAACGCATTGCTGTTGAGACGGCCAGTCGGTACGGCAGCAAGCCTCACGCCTACGCCTCACCCATGGCAGAGGACGTGTCCTTGGTGGTGAAGGTGGAGGGTGAGGGGCCCAGAATGGGTGACGACGCCAAGCTGAGCATCCTGGTGAAGAACCTGAGCTCGCAGCGTCGGAAGACCACACTGCACAGCCAGGTATCCGTCATGTACTACACGGGTGTGCTGAAGGGAACCATCAAGAAGGAGCAGCTTCCTGTGGAGCTTTTGCCCAATGAAGGTGAGATTTGAGGTTAAGAGTTGCTGGATTCAATGGATGTGAGCCATAATCATTCTCTGACCCACACACACACACAAGATTCAAGATTCAAGATTCAAGATTTTGCTATAAGTGCAAGACATACAGCAAATTGAAATGGCGTTTCTATCTCTCCTTAAGAAATAAAAAATGAAATATATAAAATACCCCCAGAGAAATGAAATGTCTCTGTCCCCCCAGAGCACATGATGGGGGGTGGGACTCGTGCTCTCCAAATATATTGTTTAAAAGTTTTTATTCAAAATCTCGACAACCTTGAGAGTGCGTACATTTCCATCATATACTCCGTCATGTTCCCACTCTGAAGCTCACTTCTCAATGCAATTCTTGGCCTCGCCTCAATCTCCCTGTGGCACATCTTTCTTTTCTAAACAAATCTGTAATGGAGCTCGACTCCATATGATACCAGTGCCTACCCCTGGTAGGAAACCTGTAAGTACAGCTCTTATCCATTCATCTCCCCGATGAGCACAATGATTAGTCAGCATATCTCAGTGCATTGTGGGCCTGTAATGATCCAAATCCCGGCGAAATCTAACGGATTGTTACTTCGGCCCACTTGTGATATACCCAAATCTATTTCAGGAATGAATTACCGACTTCTGGTTTAAGCCCAGGGTACTTATAATGTTGTAGTCGCCTTAAATAAACCAACGTGTTTTTTTTTGCAACCCTTACTGAGCAACTTTGATGGCTTTATGCAACCAAAATAAAAAAAACAAACCCTTTTTTAATTGTGATGAGGTACATAAACTAATATTTTTATATATTTTTTCATGATATATCAGACTGCATGAACAAATGTGCTAAAAGTGACATACTGAGAGACTTTTTGTGACTCTACAAGTCACTCACTTTGGATAGAGGCAGCTTTCCTCCTGCTTGTTTCTTATCTTAATGCTAAGCTAAGGCTTTAAAGGAGAGTAAAACCTGTTTCCTGCACCTCCCCTCACAGAAAAGACCATTGAGTGGGTGCTGCCCTTCCAACAGTACCAGAACGAGCTGGTGGACCAGGCAGCACTGATGCTGACCCTGTCTGGCAGAGTCAGTGAGACCCAGCAAGTATTAGCCAACCAGACCACCTTCAGGCTCCGCACACCGGACCTCAACATCACGGTGGGTTTTTGATCTACTTTGCACTATCTTTTTCTTTATATCACTTTAAGATAAAATGAAAGACCCCCCTCATTAAGGATTTATAATGGGCGTGTACGTTGTCTACTAATTGAGTTGTTAACATTTTACAAATTATTAATAAGCTGCTATAACTCATCAGATATAAAAGGTATCAGAGACCTGACGCTTGCCAAATAGTGAGCCACAATGATAAATTGAGAGCTATGTTATAAGCTGTTTATAAACATTAACTAATGACTTAAAATGTTTTTACAACCTAGCTTATAACCCAATTCTTAACCATTTATAAATCCTTTATAAAAGAAGTCTTATTGTAAAGTGGTATCATATCGTTTTTTAGGATAACGTGATGTAAATTGTTTGTTTACTCCCATTGACTCCTTTTGAATTACCTGGTACAGCCTCTAGGAGACGCTGTTGTGGGGAAAGAGATGGCAGCCAAGATTACCTTCACCAACCCTCTGCCAGGCACGCTAGGAGGAGTGCTGTTCAGGGTGGAGGGCTTGGGTCTGCAGACGGGCCATGAAGTGGTTGTGGGGTAAGAAGAAGTGAAAGTCTTTCTTGTGCCTCTTCCGCAGTGGAATCGAAAAGAAGACGATGTCAATGTTGTAATTAATGATGTTTCTGTTTGCTGCTGTGCTGCGATCAACGGTCTGTTTCTCTGATTGCGAACATAATGGACTTGAATCTCCAGAATCACTTTCTCAAGTGATGAACGTTACTGTAATACAAATACTCTCATCAGCCGTAACATTATAACCAATGACGGGTGAAGGTAATATCATTGATTATCTCGCTGCTTTTTGGTCATGTTTTTATATAGTTATTATAACATTTTTTATTGATGCTTTTACCTGCTTTTACTTTGTAGCACTTTGAGATTTGATCCAAATGTAAAGTGCCTTATAAATTAAATGTATTATTATTATTTATTATTATATTCTAAGGCTGCAAATGAACAATTTGTCCTCAAATTTTATGTGTTTTGAAGCCGGAAAATTGGACTAGCGTAAAGCTTTGAGCAACTTTGACATTGGTCCCATTGTGATGGCTAGAGAACTGGATCAGAGTATCTTCCGAACTGCAGATCTTGTCAGGTGTTCCCAGTCTGCAGTGGTTAGTACCGACCAAATTGGTAGGAGAACACATGAATCTGTGAAAGGGATTTTGGACAACAGTCTACTGGGAACCCTATAGAGAGACCTATACAATATTAGACAGGTGATTATGTGTGCCGGGTAGATGTTCTAATTTTATTTACAATTTTATTATTATCTTATATATTCATTTTATAGAAATCGGAACAAACCAACAGAACAGAAAAGGAAAATAACAGATTCAACTCAAAATAGATCAGCATGACTAATTTGTGTGTCTCCCTCTCTTTCATCGTAGTGTCACAGAATCGTTTTTTCATTTTTTATTCACATCTATTAACAACAGCCAGAGGACTATATTTTTCTTAAATCCATCAGTTTTTAATTAGCAATATCAACAAAAAATAACTTTAAATTGCTCTAAATGAAATGGGTGGGATGACAGCACAATAAAACAGTAAAGGGTAGATTATGTTCCTCATATCTGTTCCTGTAGTCAGGAGCAGCTGCTCCTCAGAAAACAGTAAATGTAAGCAACTTCATGTGTTTTCTTGGTCTTAATGCAACAAAACGGACACATGTTGAATGGCTGGTGGATGTAAAAGCACCTCGCCAGTTAATTAAAATGTGCGTTCTATATACAGTACTAATACACGCGTGCGACTTACTATTACGTTTATTATTTATCGTTTGATTGTTTTCTCTCTCATCTACAGTATATCCCCTCCCGGGCTCCGTAGCATCTCTTTTAAGGATTGGACCAAAGTTCATTAGAGTGACTCACTGTATAAACGATGATATCTGACAACAGCAGAGCAGGGAGAAGCGTTGGCATGCAGGCTGTCGCAGTGCATTCTGGGATGTGTAGTATCTGCAGTGTTAGGACGTTGTCTTGCGGGCCGGATGTAATTGTTTTGCGGGCCAGATGTGGCCCACGGGCCGTGAGTTTGACACATGTTCTAGCGTCAGTGTATTCAATCTGTTCCTTCCTCCCGTGTGTCACATGAGTTTGTTTGTAAATGAAAAAAAAAAGACAGATTTTTCTTGTATTTGTATTTATTTAGAAGAATAATTCACAGTGCACTAATATTCTCTTCTCCCTCACAGTGATGTCGGCGGTCACGCTACAGTGACGTTGACTGAGCACTTCATCCCCACCCTGCCCGGACCCAGGAAGCTGGTGGCGTCTCTGGACTGCAAGCAGCTCACACAAGTACACGGAGTGGCTGATATTGTCGTTCAAGAGAAGTGAGAGCGAGCAAAGACCATCTCCTCTCAACTAACCTTGTCTTTTTACACTAAGAATTATATGAAAAGTGTTTTTTTTTGTCTGCAAATATCTGTAAAACTATGGATAGAGGATTATAAACTGTAGCATTATCAGTGTTATTAACTTGAAATAACAAAAATTCCCACCTAAGCTCATGCAAAGCAGATGAAATCATTTTACGAACAACGGTTTTTCTAATGAAGTCGTGAAACTGTGTTTTTCAACCTAGTGAGGCAGTGAACGTATAGAGCGTTAGCTGAAACTGTAAATACGGAATGTGTTTTATTTTAATTCACGAGATGAACCGAATGTGAAAAGTACTATCAGACAAAATCAACCTCGCAGGAAGGAGGGTACTTCTGAGACGCGTGTAAAGATGGTGAGATTGGAGAGGGTCACATGAAATTTCTATTTTAAATTAATTAATGTAAACATTTTTTCCAAAGAAAAAATTCCACCTGTATGTTTGAAGCGGGCATGGCGACTTGTTTAAGACTTGCGCATCATAAAAAATCAAAGTGCAAGACTTGGGAGTCGACTCTGGAAGATGACTTGGGGCATTTCAGAAGGAATTTAACGGGGGCTTGCCTTTTTTCACACAAGACATTGAACTCAGGACTTGGCTATTTTTGACTTGAGGCTTGACTTTGGACTCGATTTAGGACGTGACTGTTTTTGCCTGAGGCTTGACTTTGGGACTTGCTTGTTTTGACTTAGAACACGACTTGGGACTAATGACTCGCCACTTTGACCCTGGGACTTGACTTGGTTTGGGACTCGAGTATTTTTGATTGGGATTTGTTGTGGGACTTAATTTGGACTTAATTTAGGACTTTTCTGCTTTGACTTAAGGCTTGACTTGACTCTTGAGTCTGGACTTTCGTGTTTCCAAGTATGACTCTTCTTGAGACTTGATTCATAACTGAACTACTTTGACTTGGGATTGACATTTGGAATTAATTTGGGACTTGCCTTATTGTCTGTCTGGGCTTTGCCTGTTTTAACTTAGAACCTCATTTGGTACTTGATCTGTGCTGCCTTATTTTGACATACGGCTTACTTAGGACTTGGGAGTGGACTTGGCTATTTCTAATTTGGAATTGACTTGGGTCTTTATTTAGTGCTTGTCTGTTTTGACTTAGGACCTGACTTAGGACCTGACTTTGGACTTTACGGTTTCGACTCATGGCTTAACCGGAGACTTGAGTCGGTTTATCATGTTTTGGCTTTAGACTTGGGATATGATTCGGTAGTTGCATATTTTGACCAGAGACTGGACTTGTGACTCGAGTGTGGAATATCTTTTGATTTTCATATTTTAGACTTCACGTTGGACTTAACTTCAAAATTGCTTATTATTTCTTTGGACCACTTTTGGGACTTGATATTGGGCTTCAAGACTCAAGACTTGCCCAATTTTACCGGGAACTCGACTGAGGCCTTGACTTGTGGCTTGTCGATTTCAACTTGAAAAATGACATGATACTTGACTCAGAATTGATCATTTTTTACTCTGGACTTGACTCTAGAGTTAGATGTCTTGACTGTGGACTTGTAACTTGCCGCGCTAAGAACCTGGTCCCAACTTTAGGACATTGGACAAAGAACTGAACTAATCCAAGCTGTGAATTCCAGTAAACCCGATCATAGAGACCTTAACCCACCTCAGCTTGATTCTCCAGTGTTTATCACCAGCACTCAAACGACAATGTGAAATATTGCAACGACGTTTCACTATTTATCTCGTATCTATGTCGCTTGTGGTTTTTTTGTACTGTTTGTGCTAATAAATCCGATACTGACAACATCTCCAGAGTGATTGCATGTTTCTGTAGACAAGTCTTCACTGGATAGACGTCAGAGTCAGGGCTCAGTGCAGGGGATCCGATGAGACAAGCGCTAACTTGTGTTTACGCAGCTCTGATCTTTTTCTTCGGTGCAGCATGACGGCTGATTTTCTTATCCGTGAGTCAGATTGAATGTGTTTCTTCTGAATCTCCATTGTTGCATTAATTCGATGATGATGCTGATGGATAACGCAGCTCTGACCGGCAGGCAGACTGAGGTTCTTAATAGTTTGACATGTTGGGCTCAGCACTGCCGGGTAAAGCTGGTAAAGTTACACACGCAGGATTTCAACATGAACACGTCCGTAGTGACGTCACAAACCAAACAACGTGTCGTAATTAGGGTTGTTAGTTAATTACAGGAAAATTAACGCTGATTAATATTAATATTTGCTTTCGATCCAACTCTTGTCTCTTCCTTGCTTGCGGCTGAAACGCAGTCGTGTGAAGCATCCATCATTTGTAAATCTATGCAGTACTTTTAAGCATAAATTCACTATTTTAATAAAAATAAGAAATAAACTGTGTCTTTAGATTAAATGTAGTATTTCTATCCGGAGAGAAAATGGAGATATTTATAATTTGTGATCAATGACGGCCTGATTCTACTCGCATGATAAAATTCAATAAATACTTAATTTTAGGCGTCTGGATAAAGAAGAAGAAGAGTACACAGAATGTTATGTTTAAAAAAAGGGTTTTATATTATTTGAGATATTTGTGCTTCCCTTGAACATTTACATTTTGGCTCTAATTTTCAGGAGAGGCAAAGATTTGCAGATGAGATCATGTGTTCATGGAAGGGCATTATTGTGAATGCAGTATTGACGCTTCAGTGTAAAGCTCGCTGTAAAGATATTCTTTACCGCCCTCTACTGGTCGGGCTAAAAAGTGCATCAAATCAAGCAGACGTGAAGGGAAAGAGTTTGTAAAATATACTTTTATTTTTCATGGTAAAAAATACAAAACACTTCGATTCTTCAGGTTAGGAGTGTGTTTCAGAGTTGAAGACATGTCAAAGATGTAGTGGCTCACTTATTACTGACAAATAAATCAAATAAATAAATCATTTGCTGACAAGGCAACATAGAAAATAACACTTTATATCAGCTTAGACATAATAAAGGTGTTTCCTAGATGTCATATTAGCAGTGGTAACAAATAGATTCAAACGTATACGAGGTCTATAAATGCACAAATACAAAACATTCCAGTGTTAAAACGGTCATCGTTGGGTCGATTCACCCGCAGGCGCTCAGGTAACGGAGTCACAGACGCTCTCCACCACTCTGTTGAACACCTCGGGTTCGTCGGCGTACACGTGGTGAGAGGCCCCTCGTATCATCTGTTCAACGGACGACGTTGAGATTTAACACCACCGTTAAATCATTCAATTCAAAGATTCTGACTCCTGAGTGGATAAAATCTCCCTCGTGACTCACCAGCACTTCGGTGTGAACGCCGTCCCTGATCTGAGACACCTTATCCCCGGATGAGCTGTCCACCCAGGACTCTGCTCCGTACATCATGGTGACGGGCATGGAGGGGGGCAGCAGGTGAACCCGTTGAAGCATGGGCCTCTTGGCCCAGCCCAGAGACTCATTCATTGCCTGGAAACCCACCTCGCCGCTGGAAAAAATGGAGAAGTTGGTAGAACAGTCGTCAAGTTTTGACAGGCTCTTAATCAAGTATTTGTAGCCATTTCTGCAGCCACTGGAGTATCGGTCTTTAAACCAGGCCTACGCGGACGTCCTCCACAGACATGGTATATCCCCGAAAAAGCCCCCCGGTCTCCTGCATTGTGCAAGCAATCCCACTGTTTGAATTCCCCAAATTAAATGTGATGTTATGTCTGAAAAATTGTGTTTTTCATAAGAAAAGTGAGTAAAATATGAACCACTAGAGTAAAATATGATCTATACGCGATAGATCTTCTCCAGATGATTCTTAAGCACTAAATTTAGAGAAAAAAGGACTCTTATCTGGTTGCCTCATAGGTGGCTAAGACTAATAACTGGACACGTAGATGGCTAAGACTCGTGGATGGCTGGGACTCATATATGGACTCGTAATAATAACAATAATAACACTACATTTTATTTATAACGCACTTTCCATTTTGATCAAATCTTAAAGTGCTAAATGTCGTAAGGCGGCTAGGACTCGTAAGGTTTCTAGGACTTGTATCTGGACTAGTAGATGGCTAGGACTCTTACATGTACTGGTAAGGTGTCTAGGACTTGTATCTGGGCTGGTAAGGTGTCTAGGACTTGTATCTGGACTGGTAAGGTGTCTAGGACTTGTATCTGGGCTGGTAAGGTGTCTAGGACTTGTATCTGGACTGGTAAGGTGTCTAGGACTTGTATCTGGACTGGTAAGGTGTCTAGGACTTGTATCTG